>CAJUYG010004352.1:0-17060 GCA_910591675.1 Galerucella calmariensis
TTTTTACAAATATATTGTGGAGTCAATCAGAAACAGTTAGTTTCATTTAAAACCATATTCAATTATTTGCTGACATCTAGTTACCTTTGACATGATTCTTCGATGGAAAGTTTTTAAAAATTTAAAATTTGTTATTTTGACAGTAAGTGCTTTGTTGTATGATTTATTATTGATAAATTAAAGGTCTTTTAAATCAGAATTGTATTAAGGATAAGTACGCTATTTTTGTGCATACAGATACAATAAGCTTTAAAATTATAAAAAAATAACTAGGTACAAGAAATTCACAGAAGGTGTTCAAAGTGACCCCATCTTGTTGGATACAAATTTGAACCCTTTAAAAAAAATTATTGTTCACTTTCTTCAACATTTCTGGTGTTACTGTTTGAAAGGCTCCCCTTATCCTATCCTTCATGTTCTCAGGAGTGGTTGGCTTTGTATTGTAGAGAATACTTTTTATGTAACCCCAAAGAAAATAGTCTAATTGGCGGCCAAAGATAAGGACCCCCTCGCCCAATCCATTTTTGTGGAAAAATATTGTTCAGGTAACGCCGGACAAATATACTGTAATCAACAGACGCACCATCTAACTGCAGCCACATTTTTTGACCTGTAGATAGTGGAGCTTCATCTAAAAGTTCGGGTAGTTTGTTACGTAAAAATTTACGAAATTTTCTTCCAGTTAGCATTAGGTTTTTTTATTAATCTTATTGCAAAGTTAATGATTGAATACCCTTAATAAAATTCTGATTTAAGAGATCTTCAATTTATCAATAATTAATCATACAACAAAGCACTTACTGTCAAAATAACAGATTTTGAATTTTTGAAAACTCCATCGGAGAATCATGTCATAGGTAACTAGTTGTCAGCAAATAATTGAATAAAAAAACAAATTTAAAATTTCTCGAGAACTATCAGAGTTAGATATAGGTAACCCTAATACCAACTGAAAGGTAATAAATTCCCACGTTCAACAGACCCAACAGATACAGGGTGTTCCATTTAAACTAAGCCAGAAATTTATGTATTAAATGGTTAGTGTTATACTGTCATATTAAAAACACCCTGTATACGATAGCATACCAGTAAATATTGGAAACGGAATGTTAAAAGCTTCTAGTGAGATGGTGTGAAGCAAATGTGGTTATTCGTTTTTATTTTGAAGTTATTGTATTTTTTCGGAGGGTCTACAAATTATGTAAAATCGATTTATCCTGGAAACTAAACTAGATAGGTATAGGGAAATGTTAATGAACTTACATTATTTTCAATAGTACAATTCAAAAATGTGATAAAATACAGGGTGTTCCATTCAAAGGAACCTAACTTTGATGCGGCACGCTTTTTTGGAGCACCCTGTATGTTCCAAAATATTTTTAAATTATAATCCTAAGTAATCTACTTAATTCTACGTCTTATTTTTTCTAATTATATTTGCCGTTAAGACGCCAGAGAATAGTTCGTTCATAGTGGCCCACCCTGTATATTTTCGCAAAATATTTTTCACGTGGCTGTCAATGTCACAAACGTAACTAAATCGTCTGACTTATTTGTTTTTTATTGAACAACAACATATAAAAATTGCATATCGACTCAAACATATTTTTGAGAAAGAAAAATTGAGGGGTTAACTTAGTCCCGCCTCCTACCAGCCAGGTCTGCAGCTCCACGTTGTAGTGTAATAGGATAGAGTTCTCAGCCTGACCCAAATACCTATTCAGAAATTTGTGCCAGCTTTCGGATTAATAGTATCTTTGCCTTGAATGTATTCAAAAAATGCATGTCCCACACATTAAACAAGCCTTCTTTGCACCATAACATATTCTTGCCATTTGGAGTGTTCGACGTTTCAATCACATGTAAGTGATAGTTACTGTACCGTGGAGGCCCAGTGTCCAATGGTCATCCGTGGTAAAGGACCTCGCACTTTAGAGCATATCTGGACAAAAAGGATGAGATTTTGGTATGTTGTACTTCCCGACATGACGGACTAAATTTCTCAAGCTCAGAACTACCGAAAATCCCAAATAAGGACAATTTTAACCTCCTCAAGTAGTAACTGCAAAAAATTAGCAAAGTGGTGACATTGAATGTTCACTTACAAAAGCTGTGAATAGGAATATAATACGCCGTTTTGATGTAATTTTGATAATATAGGATGATCAAAAAATATGTGACAAATCAAATATTTGGATGGAATGCTTAACCTACATCTTTTTTTATATCAAGCTTTATGCTCAATTTATGTAAAAAGGTGTAGGTACTGTATTATATAAAATATTAGATTGGTTCCATATTTTGAGATCATACTGTATCATCAAAAATATATTATCTTCCCACGCACAACTTTTATACTTAAATGTTTCACGTCACCACTCCACTAATTTTTCTCACTACCGTTACTAAAACCGCATTTGAAACACGGGTTTGACATTCCTAAGACGTCACTTTAAACACTAGTGTTTAAAGGGCGAAAAGTCACATCTCGTTTATCTTTTGTTTCTCAAAGGTCACATCTAGTGTATGTTTTGTACCTTATTTATATTTGATGTTTCGTGATAATTTCATAGTTCTGTGTCATTTGACTTTCCAATGACACGTCAGTCATAGTCTGTCATCTTGTGAGTATAATTAAAATAATATAATATAGTTATGTTTTTTGTTCATGCGGACGTTCCTTTTACTTTGAGATGTCGAATTTGACCCTTTTTGTGGTTTTCGGTAGTTCTGCTCGAAAGAACTTTTGTTCGCCCTGTCAGGTAGTACAAAATACAAAAAAATTTTTCACTTTGACCAGGGATAGATTTGCGCTCAAAAATTCCGAAATCCTTCATCATAAACTGTGGCCCAAGTCCATCTTAGTGTGATAGAAAAATGATATTGGACCTTTGAAATTTTGAAAACAACTGGTCACTGTCCCAGCAAATATCACCAATTTAGCCTGGAACCAAATTTGGCGACAGGAACAGAAGCCATTGGAAGACAACGGTGGACGTAACGATTCATAGTAGTGCTAATTCGATTACTATCGGAATATGTTTTCTACGCAACAAAATAGTAGGTGCTGGTAGTGAACAACAAAGAGCCTCATGTCTTAAAATGTACATTTTTCCATGTCTCATCGAGCTAGGAAGCTCCATTTATACTCTGTAGGATGACTAAGGCTTCATGGAAATTCACCACTAATGTAGAGAACCGGGCCACATCCTTATGTAGGCACGACACGATTCTCGCCTCTATTGAAACAACCGAAAATAGAACTTCTGTTGAAATTATCCTATGGCTACAGATAAAATGGATAACTCATCACAGCTTTAGTATGAAACTTGTAAGATTCAGGAGCTATTCACTAGCAGCTCTTAGGGCTAATAATTCATTAGATTAACCACCTTATATAAGTGGGTCCAAGGAATCGTATATCGAAAATTTGCAAACGTCTACTGAGCTGGATCCAGAAGATATACTTGAAGGAACAGATAGACATTTCTCATATTTTATTTTCTCAAAACAAGCAGCAAACTGTTCTTATTATACAGTGTGTAGAAGCCCAACAGATTGAATTAATTATTCCGATACTGTAGATATTTATGAAAAATCCCAGAAAATGTCAAATTTAAATTAAAAATTGATATTTTTGAATGTGAGAATGCTGGGATATATGTGGAAGAATTAAGTTCAACAAACATTTGAGGAGGACGAAGTTGTGGGACAAGGAAATACAAAGCATTAGTAAAGGAAAAGAAAATTGCATACCTTCAAACAAAAACACAAAATGATAAGGAAATATGTAACGGGAAAAGAAAGTCAAGGAAGCGGTTAAAAAAGCGGAAAGGGATTTTTGGAAAGAATTTGGAAGAGAGATGTCAAAGATACATGCATCAGATAATAGAAAATTTTGGACAGCAATAAAAAGACTACGAGTAAGTGAAGGAAAATATATAAAAGCAATAAAAAATGGAAATTGGAGACTGGAATAAATCAAATATCAAATTCTTGGAAAGAACACTATAAAAAACATTCAGTGACAGTTTGAAGAAGGAGACATCAAATATAGTTGAAGAGGAAGGGAACGAACATGAATACCATGCACTCCAAAGAGCAGATATGGAAAAGGCAAAGAAACTTAAAATAGGAAAAGCCAGTGGGGAGGATGAAGTAGCGCCAGAGATGATAAAATGGTTAGGAGAAAAGGGAAAAGAATGGCTGTTTCTTATATGCAGGGAAGCATGGGCACTCTAAAAATCCCCAAAGGATGGGAAAATGATCTTACATTGCCAATACATAAAAAAGGGGATCAAACACTGTGCAATAATTATAGACCAATATGTTAAGCCCAAAACCAGCTTTGAAATATATACGAGAATATTAGGAATCAGGTTAATAAGTGATATAGAAGCAAAATTAGAAGAGGAGCAAACAGCTTTTAGACCAGGAAGGCAAGCGAATGATAATTTATACATTTTAAGAAGACTAATTGATAATACAATTGAGGCGGGAGAAGCTTTTGATACAGTATAAAGAGAAAACATTTGGGAGGTATTGGAAGACTTAGAAGTACCGAAAGCTCTAATTAATATAATTGAAAGCACATACGAGACTGTCAAATTAAGAGTGCAGATAGGAGGTGGAAGATCGGAAGATTTTCCAATGAAAAAAGGTATAAAACAAGGTGATGGCTTAAGCCCACTGTTGTTTGTTATTATTATGGACAAAATAGTGAAGGGAATAAAAAGACAAGGAGGTAATCTGGACATGATAATAGGGTACAGGAACATGGTACCGGTCAGACTAAGTAATCTGCTATACGCAGACGATATGGTACTCATATCAAGATAGAGAAATAAAATGCAGAAACTAATTAACTTACTGACAAGAGAAATAGGAAGGATGAAAATGACAATAAATACAGAAAAAAAACCAAAGTAATGTTAGTAAATGAAAAACAGGGGAATCGAAATGTAATCACAAAACATTAGAAATAGTAACCACCCATAACTACCTAGGAAGTATTTTAACAGAAGATGAAGATGAAAAAATAGACGCAGAACTTAATAACAAAGCAAATAAATCAACAAGATTATATTATTCCCTGAATTGAACATTACTAAGCCATAAATACATTAATATGAATACAAAGGTGGAAATATACTACAAAATTACAGTACCAACTATAACTTATGCCAGTGAGAACTGGGCACTGCAGAAAAAGCATGAAACAAAAATAAATGCAATGGAAATGAAATATTCAAGGAGAATAGCAGGTGAAACGAAATGGGACAAAGTAAGGAACGAAGAAATCAGAAGCATAACTAATCAAGACCCAATAATATCAAATATTAAAAAGAAACAATTGAACTGGTTTGGCCATCTAGAAAAAATGAAGCAAGATAGAATAGCGAGAAAAGTAATGGAAATGGGAATATCAAGAAAAAGACAAAAAGGAAGACCCAGGAGAAAATGGATAGACCAGATTGAAGAAATTCGGGAGAACAAAGGAAAGTCATTAGGAGAGATAAAGGCATTAGCCAGGGGCAGAAAAGAATGGAAAACATGGGTTCAGAAAGAACTCCAATCCGACGCCTGAGAAGGCATAATGATAAGGGAAAAAAAGGAAGAATGTGAAAATGCAATAACCACATTCTACCCCTTTTTTGATGAGATTGAGATATATCTCTCTATTCAAAAATGCTATCGTGTTCAGGTTTCTGCAACAATCAAAATAAAGGGAGATAAAATTACGTGTTAACCGAAATACCATATAATATACCCAAAACTCATTTCCCGGTTAGGTCTTGATGATATTCATTATAAATACTTTAGAAAGTTTCCGTGGCAAAGTTTGTTGGTGTGGGACGCCTTAGCAAATTGTTTTGTAATTATACATAAGTTGTCAGTATTTTAATAATTTTAGTTTGAAACTGATCTATGGTTTGGAATTCGTTAACTTCAATCCTGAAAATGGTTGGAATAATAGAAACGCATGAAACAACGGTTTTACAAAGGATTGGTGACGGAGATAAAACCCAAATATAGCAGAAATTAATTTGCTCATACCATAAGTAATTTCTTTATTCACAGCCTATATCTCAAGGAGCAGTTAGTTGAATAGATAAGCAGTTTCGCAAGTTTGATCATGTAAGGCAAATGAGATGTAATGCTTGTGGTTGCGAAAAAATCACATACATCTAGCATACGGGAATCCACTACGATCAATGTTAGGTATGCATCGAGAGTGAGTATGTTGAAAGGAAATAAAATGCATCCCCATAAAATGATACCCACTCACGATCTGATGGAAGACGATGTTAATAATACTAATTTTTGTCAGCAAATGATATTATCCAAAAAGACGCCGTTATGTTTTCTGATAAGTGCATTTTTTCACCAAACGTTCATGCTAATCGACAAAATCGCCGCTTCTAGTCAACGAAAAATCCACACTGGATGAGAGAAAAACACGCAATACCTCCAAAAACGTTGATGCTTGACCAGATCACCGGATCTCACATCATTAGATTTCTAATTATTGGGATATGTGAAAAGAATTTTGTACAAAGCTGAACATTTTGATTCAAATGACTTAAAAGATCGAATGAAGCTTGCGACTAGGACAATCAAGTCTGATATGTTAATTAATTTCAGAAGACAGTTTTATTTGAGATTAGGATGCTGCCAAGACGTTTCGGGTAAACATTTTCCTCGACATCTACAGCTCTTATCACTCTCCAAATTTTGGTACGTTTTGCATTACATTTTAGTTTTTGATTGTACTATAGCGAACTTCGTAACCATTATATGATTTTATTTTATTCTTCATTGTGGTAATAAGCTTGAAAACGATATTTTCAAGTACATAGGAAGGAGATATCCTGGAAGATATATCACAAGTATATACTTTCCATTTAAAACATTGGGGATTGTACGTGTCATTCGAAGGAAGGTAGGGATCGCATTTTCACGTTGAAGAATGTCAATTCATAACTTCAATTTGAGGTGTTTCGGGATGTTTTATTGATGTGTACGGTAACCGAAATGATGAATTTATTCCGTTCGGCATCAATACACTGTATGTAAACTTGAATCTAACCATAGGATGATTAAGGGCGCAAGAACACTTTTGACTAAAAGGGTTAAGACTATATCAAAAGAAGAGTAAATTAACTGGAAGGTAGTTGAACTATGAGGCTTTGAAGAACTTGTTACTGCTCTAGACATAAAAATTAGTCTTGTACAAAATTACGATTGCTTTGCTGACCCACGGGTAATTTGTTTTTCATAAATACGTACAGTTGCCGAAATAATCAAGTTATTCTGTTTTTGGAACTTTAGTTCTTTACGTCAGGTTATGTTTGAGCCACCGGGGGTCGCAACGCAAAAGATTTGACCGTTACGCGTTACGTTACGCTACGTTATGTTACGTTGCTTCGTTATGTGCCTTGCTTGCGTGCTTGTGCACTCCCCTTAGTCTCTTTCTCGTTTACAAAGCAGCGATTCATATGCTCCGGCCGGGATTCGAACCCGAGCCGCCCGCGTGGAAGGCGAGCATTCTACCACTGAACCACCGACGCTGTATTAAAATTCTATGCAAAGCTAGTATTCGCAGTGCTGGTGATCTACTTGAATTTGTTCGGATAAATTTTTACTATTATTTCCATAATTTTTTTGCGCGATTCATCTTTTGGAACTTTAGTTCTTTACGTCAGGTTATGTTTGAGCGACCGGGGGGTCGCGACGCAAAAGATCTGAGCGTTACGCGTTACGTTACATTGCTTCGTTATGTGCCTTGCTTGCGTGCTTGTACTCTCTCCTTAGTCTCTCTCTCGTTTACGAAGCAGCGATTCATATGCTCCGGCCGGGATTCGAACCCAGGCCGCCCGCGTGGAAGGCGAGCATTCTACCACTGAACCACCGACGCTATATTAAAATTCTATGCAAAGCTGGTATTCGCAGTTCTGGTGATCTACTTGAATTTGTTCGGATACATTTTTACTATTATTTCCATAATTTTTTTGCGCGATTGCTCTTTTTTGTTTATATACAGCATCGGTTGTAAAAATGACATGAGGATTAGGGGGTCTAGCACATTTACTTTTCGAAATACAGGGTGGTGAATGTTTTAATTCGATAACTTTAAAATGGATGGATAAATTGATTTGACATTTGGCTGGTTGTTTTTAAATGTAAAAGGGCATATTTTGATAGAAATAGTAATTTGTGCAACTAGTGTGGATATGATGGCTATATCGCACGAGGACAAAGTTTGAGCACGACGACGTAGGCGGAGTGCTCAATCGTTCAAGTGCGATATGGACAATCCACACGAGTCGAACAGCATATTTTTTCTACGACCCACTTAAGAAAAAATCTAGAAAATAAAAATTTCTATAAACTATAAAATATCTTCAAATTGAAAATTTAACAATTCAATTTTTTTGTGGTAAACGTACAGTTCTTGAATGTCCAATTTGTATAATGCTTCGGTTTCCCTTTTTAAATATACGATGCTGTTATAAGTATATGTTGCCAGTCGGACTCCCTCATGAAGGGTACCGTACCATTATCTGCATACTGCATACTCTACCACCAAAGAATATGCAAATCGTTTATCTATAACGTCCCAAGTATTACATAATTTTTGCTTAAAAGGAACTAAAGTTCCTTCTGTGTGTCCCGCGACACGTTCTACCTTCTTTTTTTTCACACACTGTATGTACGCAACCAATGTCCAGTACTATATAAAAATGTAAAATATCCTCTTCTCTCGACAATAGATGAAAATATTTTTTCCGCAACTGTTATGAAAAGTGACTAATTCCTCATACCTTACTCAATGTCGAAACCAAATACTGCTCATACTGTGAAAAATATTATTTCTCATTGCACTTCGCCCATACCATGTCATATATTTATATGGAGAATCAAATGAAATCAACAAAAACTCAGTAGGCTTCAAATACCTACTCACTGATGGTCACTAAACTGTCAGATTATATTAGAAGTTTTAAATAGTGATTCGATCAATTGATTCAAATTCCAACTTCCAATGAATATTAACACAATACATAAACTTATTTATAATGAATAATATGGGTACTGACAGTAGTGACGATTTCAATGATACCCCGCCAGAGATATTGGAAGAAGGTGCAAAAGTAACTTTAGATTTGTTACCGGAAATTTCGAGAAAAAAGAACTGGCATACGAAAAGATTGACCATACAAAATTGTACAGATTTCAACATTAACAATGATTTCACATGAAATTATTTAACAGTGTAGGGATAGAATACTTCAGTGTTATTTTTGTTCCACTAACCATAAAAATGAATATCAAGTTATTTCACTTGTATTCATTGAATTTGTACCGGGTGGTCCAATAAGCCGATCTCTCGGCTATATATCAGAAACTATTCATGTTATAACGTTGGGAGAAAAAATTCCTCAGGAAAAGTGGACAAAAGAATTTGCTGGAAATCAATTTCAAGTTTCTAGGTTAACCGCTAGGGGGCGTAACCTGTGAAGAAAAATTTAAAAACCAGTTTTTCGTGAAATATGCCCAATTATACCCAGTGTTAAATAAGTAAACTGAAAAAAGGCCTAAATTTCGCACAAATTTGTTCAATTACTTTTTATTCTATTTTTCCAAATAATGGGTGGGGGAAAGTGGGAAAGTGTTTGTGGATGAATACCTATAACTTTGGTTTGAATCAACCGATTTTAACGAAATTAGTCTCATTAGAAAGAGTGTAGATGAATTAATTACATCTACTATAAAACAATGGCATTTAGTTTAAATTGTCACAGGTAGAGGGTACTTTCGAATGAAAAAAATTAAGATTTGTTCTCCTCAAGAGAGTTTAATGGAAACACCTAATTATTGTGAATTATAATGGAACTGGAGTAAATTCTCAACAAAATGGCGCAAACCGCATGTTGATAGCTATTGTCGAAGTCAAGATATAAATAAAAACGCATAAACATAAGTAAGTATAGTATTGACTCACTCTGTATTATAACTTAAAATTAAATATGTAAAAGAAAGATCATACATAAATTTCGATCATTAAGACTCAATGTCCAATTAAATGCTGTTTCAATCTCAGGTTACTGCAATTGTTAAATCTGCTAGAGGAACAACCGCGTATCATGTCAAAAAATTTGTGGGCAGACGAGGTTACGCTTAATAGTGTGGGTGCATGCATGCATAATGATAATAATTGGTCTGAAGAAAATCCGCACTGGGTAGAGAAAGTGCAACTTCAAGGTAGATGGAGTCCTAATGTTTGGTGAAGTATAGTTGACGTAAAGATGGCAGGTTCATATTTCTTGGAACTTCAAATGACGATACATATTTGGATTTTCTGGATAATTGGTTGTCTGTTTTATTGAAAGATATTCTCTCACAAACATAAGGTATGATATTACAGCATGACGGGTGTCCTGCGCACTTTTCCAGACGAGTTGAGATTCTTTGAATGTAAGCTATCCAAATGGATGGATTGGAAGGGTAAGTATATTTTCAGGGCCAGCTAGATCTCCAGACTTAACATGTATGGACTTTTATCTGTGGGGAAGATTGGAGGATTTAGCGTACCAAACTCACCAACCACGCGAGACGACATGCAACAGCGGATTAAAAACGCTATAAATAGTATATCAACAGCTGAAATTCAAGCAACAGATATAACAAAGCGTGCTAGATTACATATTTGTGTGGAAAACGATGAAAAACAATTTGAACATTCAATTGGACATCAAGTTTCAATGACCAAGATATATGTATGATCTTTCTTTCCCATATTTAATTTTAAGTTATGCGTTTTTATTTATATCTCGAGTTCGACAAAAACTATCAACATGCGGTTTGCGCCGTTTTGTTGAGACTTTAATCCAGTTCCATTATAATTCACAATAATGAGGTGTTTCCATTAAACATTCTTGAGGAAAACAAATTTTAATATTTTTCATTCGAAAGTACCCTCTACCTATGACAATTAAAACTACATGCCATTGTTTTATAGCAGATGTAATTAATTCATTTACACTCTTTCTATTGACACTAATTTCGTTAGAATCGGTTGATTCAAACCAAAGTTATAGGTATTTATCCACAGACACTTTCCCACTTTCCCCCACCCTTTATTTGGAGCAATAGAATAGAAAGTAATTGAACAAATTTGTGCGAAATTTAGGCCTTTTTTCAGTTTACTTATTTAACACTGGGTATAATTGGGAATATTTCACAAAAAACCGGTTTTAAATTTTTCTTTACAGGTTTCGCCCCCCAGCGGATAGCCTAGAAACTTGAAAGTAATTCCCAATAATTTTTCTTGTCCACTTCTCCTGAGTAATTTTTTAATAACATGAATAGTTTCTGATATATAACCGAGAGATCGGCTTATTGGACCACCCGGTACAGTTGTAGAAAAAGTAGAGAGTGCAACATGTGCGGAAAGTACTTTTCACACTCGTTTCACAATATACTACTCCCTACAGTCGCGCGTGGAATTACTAATTACTATCTATTCGAATGGAATTGTATTTAATTAAATTTGTCAAATTTACAAATTCATTTGAATATGGGTAGTAATTATTCATTTACGCGCGACTTTATTGAAAATTATGCTTGTTTTCCAAGCAAAAAGTAAAATTTCCGCTTCCTAAATTTTTTCTAAAGCAGTAATCTGTTACTTCACGCTCTTAATACAGAAATAACTAGGTATTATGATTCATTAGGAAAGGTGTAATGGTTTCAATTGTGTAATTTCTGGTAGAAAACTACTTTAAACTACGTTTTAATATTACCTGCCTGCTACTCAGGGCAAAACAGAACAGAACAGATATAATGGTACATGTGCATATTGAGTGACCATTTAACGTTCATGTTATTATCATCACTTCCAAAAAAGCTAATCATATCTGTAATCAAAAATGCATACATTTGTGTTTCAATATGGCTGCATAATTTGCGGCATTACTTGTCGAGTCCGGTATAAAGTTTTTGGTATCCTATTATTGAGTAAGTTCGCTGTGAATTCATTTACTCCGCATTTTCCACTAAAAATGGAACTTTTGTAAAAGTTACTTTTCATCAAATCCGTAACAACGAATTAAATTTGGTTTTCTCAGTTGGCAGCTGCCATGTCGGGCTTAAAATCTTGACAAAGAAACAAAAGTCTTCATACTCTATTAAACTAAATGAGTAACAGCATTTTGTAATTAAATCCAAAAAACTTTATCCTTCGTTTGTCGCTGGGCAGTCAAATTTCACCCTTTTATTCCTTTCAACTGGGAGGAAGCATTTCTAGTTCTTGTTTGATATTTTTCATCAGCTTCTCTTCGTTATAATGCTTACGTTCGCCTGGAGAGATTTGAAATATGAATTTGTTGACTGAGTTTTATATTTAATTAATCTGGCTATAACATAAATTGCAATCTGCTTCTCAGTTTTCCTTTTTTGTTGAATGTTGAGTGAATTATGGAAAACAGTTTTATCACTTAACACATACTGTCTTATTAATAAAAATTTCTTACTCCGCCCTTACTTAGTCCCAGACTAACCTCGGAGTAGCCTATTCCTTGTCTACTATGAGTTTATTAATAGCGTATCTGTCAAACTGATGGTTTAAGCATGGAATAAAGTTAGTCTCAGGTTACTCCGTGTTTATTAACAAGACCGATAGAGACTAGATAGGACAAGAGTGGATAGAGATTGAAAAGACAGTGCTGTTCGCCGATTGAGTTAAGCTAACATTACATACGTCACATAGTAGTGGTTATGAGAAACTAGCGGACCCAACTCATATTGTACTGCCTAGTCTTACAATAATATAGTTACAAATTCTGACGACTTTCATATTATTGTTACTTATTTTGGATAGAAAAATCGTATAGTATTGTTATTTTTTTCATGGAAGGAATATATTTCTTGAGAAAGTGGTAAAGAATGGAGTTCGACTTTTTCAAAAATAATCATAAATTTTTTATTGTGCAAGAGCGAATTTGAGAAAATCAAAAGTGCATTTGAACTAATTTTCAAACGACCTTTTAAAAGCTGTTATAATTTTTTTGACGCCATTTGGTAAAAAAGTAAGCTCGCGTTTGACAGGTTTTTACAGAAGTCCCTAAGTCACATCTCATAAATATCACAGTGTATAAACCTTCTTTTGAGTCACTGTATCTATTGCTGCAAACTGTATTAAATCCGTTAATAGACAACTAGTCCAGTAAATAAGGGTATCAACCTTGAGAATAGGTCGGGCCGTTGTCATTTTTTTTTTAATTTGTAGGTATTGATGTGTACATTAACCTCTCAAAATCTCATATATGGCGGAATGACCGCAAGACCCTGAAAATCGCCCTGAAGAGCCCAAAAATCCATTTTCCCAACTATTTTGGTCCATATCTCCCAAAATATGGCACCTAGAGATTTCGGATTTGGACAGAAATGAAGATCAGATCAATGCCTACAAAAATGGTCCCTATCGTTTTCGTCGTCAATTTGGTGGTTTTCGAGATAACGGGCCACAAACGCGCGCCGTATTTTTTACATCTGACCTGGATCTCGGGAGGCGCTCTCAGCTCCTTAATTTCTGAGCGGATGGACAATTTTTCTAATTACTCGGGTAAAAATGCATATTTTTTCTTATGATTCAAAGTTCATTTGAAAGGAGAAATCTGCATCTATAATATCTTGTCACTGGTTTTTTTTGGGCCCCCAGAATTTTGTGAATTCCCGCCAAAGCAAAATTTTGGTCGATATTTTGACCCCCCCTATGAATCTAGTTGTATTTTGTCTATAAAAAGTATTTTGACCGAATCCTTCCGAATAATGGGACTTGGAAGGGTTTCGAAGACACTCCGGGGGATTACATAAACATTTTCTCGCGCATTCCAATAAACCACGTGTTTTCGTCAGGGCGGTTTTTCAGGATTTTAGGAGTTTTCCGAAATTTTATGGAGAATCCCGGAATTTAGGGATAATGGATCCTTTTATCGGGTTCTGATACACCTCATTCGAAAGCTTATGTTCTCCCCTTGTGAACGGTACTTTTTTTTTCATTTCAACTCTTTTAGTTTTCCGGAAAATCTAGAGAATCTCTACCCCCTGAAAATCCAAGTTTTTGTTTTCATGATTACTTTCTTTTTGTGGTTTGAGTTTTTGAGAGTGAAAATTACACCATATTGAAGAGGACATTCTGACCTTTCCGTCAATATATATATCAAGTACTTTCACGCGTGTATATCAAAACAATTTGTTTGAAAACTTTCCCCAAATAACTGTAATTACAAGGATGAGGATGAAGATGTGATTGTATCAGCTGATCAAGCAGAGGGAGGGGCAGAAATTGGTGGAGGTGAAGATAGAGAGCTAGAGGAGCAAGAGGAAGAAACAGAAGGCATGGATGGAGAGGGGGTTGATGATGTCAGCCAGCAACATCCATCTGAGATAAATGTGTTGGAATGGTGATGGATAGATGTGTAATTGTTCATGTATGTTCCAATTCTCATATACTTTCAAAAATAAATCTTATTTTTCAAAAACTTTTTTGCCGAATTATTGAAAATGACTTGCCAAAAATTGGCAGACCTCTAGACTACATTGCCGAAGACCTAAGAGCTCCAAGGATCAGGCCGAGAGTACAAAACAGCGTTCTCAACTCCAAAAATTTTCAGGAAACAGATAGTTATTGGGGGCACCTTCATTGCCGGGATTATTACGTGAGGAGGGAGAAAACTAGTGGCGCCATCTACGATTGACCCTCGAAGTTCAAAAAATCAAGATACGTGTATATCCAGTCCCCTTGGCTTACACATTGGCTGAGAAAATGCCGTATTTTTATTTTCCAAGCATGATAATTTTCGCGACCCCTTTTTTGCAATAAATATTGGGTTAGCGAAAAAACCATTGGGACCATTTTTGTAGGTATTGAGCTGCTCGTCATTTCTATCAAAACCGCAAATCTCTAAGTGCCATATTTTGGAAGATATCGGCCAAAAACGTTTTTGGGCTCCGAGGGCCATTTTCCGGGCCTTGCGGGCATTTCTCCATATATGAGATTTTGAGAGGTGAATGTAGCCATCAATACCTGCAAATTAAAAAAAAAATGGCATCGGCCCAATGTAGTATATACTTTCACTTAGTGTTAAATTGTTGCTAGGATATTTTTGTCATGTTTATTTAGTTGTCATGTTCAATTTTGTTCATTAAAACCTATCTTGAGGTTTCCTAATTTTATTTCAATTTAATGAACAAAATTCTGTGAAGAGTGAAGATGGATCGTTTGCTTCGTCCTGAAAAATTTACCACTGATCCATACTCTCCCACAGCTTCCAAAGAATGGAAACATTGGATCCATGCTTTTCAAAATTTTTTGGCATCTGCTGTCACTTTGACGGAAGGATCCTCTGAAAACGAGGCAAGTACTATAAAATTAAATATTCTCATCAATTACATTGGTACCAATGTGTATGAACACATATCTGAGTTTTCTTCTTATGAGGAGGCACTGAACATTCTGGGGAAAATGTATATTAAAGAAGTGAATCAAATATACTCTAGACACGTACTTGCAACTCGTAAGCAACAGCATGGTGAGACTATAGATGTATACGCTCAAGTTTTAAATTCTCTTAGTAAAGAATGTATGTTTAAATCTGTTACTGCCGACGAATATCGCAACGAGTATATTCGAGATTCTTTTATTCGTGGCATAATATCTCCACATATAAGACAAAGACTACTGGAAAATAAAACATTAACTCTACATCAAACTCTCAATCAAGCGAAATCTTTGGAAGCGGCTCAGCTTCACTCAAATGCTTACGAAGAACTATCTTGTCCACCTTCGTTAAATGCTTCTACGTCTAACTATCCGTCAGATTCTAAGCAAGAAATTGATGACCCTCAACTAAGTGCCACACAAACTCGCTTCAAATCCACTAATCTGTGCTTCTTTTGTGGACATAGATGGCATCCTAGAGTTAAATGTCCTGCGAAAGACTCTGCTTGCTCTGCCTGTAAGAAAAATGGACACTGGGCCTCCGTATGTCAATCATCCAAAATAAAACAGTTCAACAGAGATACTATTACATCTGCTATAGGAAATTCAATTATAGCTGCTTTTCATCCTAGTCTATCTAAGTCTACTATTAAAATTTTAGTCGATGGCTTTTATGTTGATGCTTTGGTGGATACTGGAAGTTCAGAGAGCTTTATAAGTTCTAACATCGTTCGATCCAGGAATATTAAAACTTTTCCTCTCACTGGCTGCGTTTCTATGGCCTCTTCTTCATTTACTTCTAAAATACTGGGTTACTCTTTAGTCAACCTTAAATTCTATGAGCACTACCATAATAAGGTTAAGTTATTAATTCTTGACAATCTATGTTCTGATGTTATATTAGGTCATGATATTTTAAGTCAACACTCGTCTTTGGAGTTGAAGTTAGGTGGGAATAAATCTCCTATTCGTATTTCTAGTTTAGTGGCTGCTAAAGTTCCCGAAGCCAGTATTTTCGAAAACATGTCTAGTGATTGCCGTCCAATTGCTACCAAATCTAGAAGATATTCACAGGCCGATGAAAAATTTATCGAATCTGAAATCAAAAATCTTTTACAGGAGGGTATTATTGAAGAAAGTTGTTCTCCTTGGAGAGCGCAAGTCTTGATTACTTCCAACAACAATCATAAAAAAAAGAATGGTAGTTGATTACTCACAAACGGTAAATAAATTCACATTTCTAGATGCATTTCCACTTCCTAGAATAGATCAAATGATTCAGAGTATATCTCAATATACATTTTTCAGCGCCGTTGATCTTCAGAGCGCATATCATCAAATTCCTATCAAGTCTTCTGATAAACAGTTCACTGCTTTTGAAGCTTGTGGTCAGCTTTACCAGTATACTAGAATACCTTTTGGAGTAACAAATGGTGTTGCTGGATTTCAACGAGTGATCAATGGCATAATACAGTTAGAGGATATTGAAGATACATTTGCCTATTTAAATGACATTACCATTTGTGGTAAAACTCAAGAGGAGCATGATTTTAAC
>CAJUYG010004353.1:0-17058 GCA_910591675.1 Galerucella calmariensis
CTCACATTTCTACGCCGATGACACACAGTTGTATCTTGATTTTAAAGAATCAGAAGCTGATACAATATCGTCTAGAATTAATGAAGATCTGCAAAATGTATTGGATACATCTAAAAAGACTGCTTGTCTATTAATGCAACCAAAACGAAAGTCATGCTGTTCGGGCGCAAGTCAACAAAAAATAAAGTTACAAATAAAATAAATATGTCAATAGGGAACGAAGAACTAACATTTTCTAACTGTGAAAAAAATTTAGGCATTTATTTAAATGACTCCTTAACTTTTTCGTATCACATCTCAACGATAGTTAGAAAAGCATTTTCAAACTTGAAGCTCGTGTATTCAAATCGGCAACTCCTCAATCAATCCTCCAAAGCAATTATGTGTGAAAGTCTAGTATTATCTCAATTAAATTATGGTGACATTATATATGGCCCGGCGCTATCACAATTCGATAGAAATAGGCTCCAGCGAATTCAGAACTCATGTGTTCGGCTAATTTGCGGTATAAGACGACGCAACCCAGTGTCCCTTCACCTAAAAAAATTGGGCTGGATAAACCAGAATAATAAAAGACTGCTACATGCTGCTGTAACCTATCATAAGATCATGCTAACGAAAATGCCATCCTACCTTTATGAGAAAATTAAGAGAAGATCCAAAGCACACAACATCAATGTTCGTTTTAAGGAAACCATCACTATTCCTCCTCACAGAACATCGTTTTTTCAACCAAGCTTCTCATATCAGATTGCAAAAATTTACAATATGCTGCCTAGAAACGTAAAAACACTACCCGTTTCTAAATTCAAAAAACAAATTAGAGAGATTATATCCAGTGGATCATTCGAACATCTTCAATTTTAATTTGATTAACATGTTAGATTCATAACAACATACCTATCCGCCGCGTGGAAGAGCGCACTTAATCGCTATTTTCTCCTGAATCTAGTGGTTAAGCGCGAACGTCGCCTTTTGCTCGTTGGTAGTACTATACTTTTATTTTATTTTTTTTTTCTCGTTATCCTGTATTATTATGAGCAATAAAGTCATTATTATTATTATTATTATTATTATTATTATTATTATTATTTCCGCAAATTTTCGGAAATAATTTAAACTTGCGAGATATTCACTTGTCAAGTTGGACAGAGTATAATTGTTTTTGACAGAATATCGCAGATTATAATCTGTGATAATATGTTAATTTGTCATTTTTGTTCAACCGGTACTGTCACAAAGTTTAATAATTACTAGTTTAAAACGTCTATATATTTAGTTTGATAAGTGTGTATAGCGAAAGTACAAAGAAATATTGTTATATCTCCAAATATCCCATTATAATTCAACAATAGATAATTACTTGATTAACCAATTTTAAAAAACAACAATACCATTTTTCTACAATACTGTATCTTTCTATTAATTCCATTTTAAGTGATATCAATTTTATGCTTATACCCAGCTTTTAAAATTAATTAAAAAAAGTTGTCTAAGTTTAACGATTTAACAATCATCATAAACAATACTGTGGATTTCATTTTTTAATCTATTGACGGCGGAAATGAAAAAAAATAATTATTTCCTTTCACAATTCTTTTAGTCTTCTTAAGCACCGTGGCTTTCTTTCCTAATTATTTTCTTAAATGTTATTCTAATTTTAATTTATTTTTCTTGATCTTTTGATAATTCCGCTTAGAGACATTGTTTGTTTTCATTTTATTTTAAACAAAAGTATCTATATAGTTGATCTTTTTATAATGAATAGTCTTATTATTTATCATGTTGTTATAAAACTTCTGTCTAATCAAACTATTACCGGAGATGAATATAATGAACAACTTAATTCAATTATAAAGTAAACAAAATCCAAAAATATAATGTTTCTAAACCAATTCCAATTTGATGGAAAGACTGCCTTTTTTAAAACGCTCATATTAGAGAGTTATTGGAACTTTTATAAGGACAAGCACTAACCTTAATTATGTTTCCCTTATTTCAAACATCAAATGCGCATGCGTATATGACACTATAAGTGCTTGACCTTATTTGTGCGCGATTACTGCAGTGCACTATCCCGACTTTATTTCATCTTCCATATTTATCTGTCACAATTTGTAGGTTATCTGTGTCATCTGTGAACGTTTCCAGTTCAGAAACTCGTGTTGAAAAATTTGGAAGATTAAGATTCACTTACAACGATGACATTGCATTTTCAAAAGAATTCCTAGCATATAACCCCATACAAAATGAAAATGGATGGGAAATTATTCAGAAGAATCTTGAACTCACAGTCTTAAAAAAGTTTTCTGATAGAACTTTAAAACATCATATTCACTTGCTTCTGGATTAAATGAATATAAAATAATAATAAATATTTTCCAATTAAGATAAAAACGTATGTCCTTAAAAGAAGTAAGGTTACATTTTTAAAAACAATGTACCTACCTTAATATAATGTCATTATAGAGTTTCATGTTACAATAACTCCAAATTTTAAGTCTGTTTTAAGGTCGTGCACTATTTATTTGAAGTCATTACAATTACTGCAAGGCAGTAAATTCGTCTTTCCAATAACTCTCTATTAGCGTCACTTGTATGTATGTATGTACGTTTGTAGCAGACTCCTTTGGACTAGATTTTGACCCACTTCAAACGAACAGATTCAATTCAAACTTTGTACACTTGTCAAAGACCGATCACAACACAATATTATAGTGATGAAAAAATATAAATATATAATAATAAAATATAGGGTGTCAATTTATAACGCATCCTTTAAACTAAATTTTAACTACTTTAAACGCTCAGATTAATTCAAAATTTTCTTGCACACTTGTCAAGGACAATACAATGTAGTAGTGTTTCATTATAGTCACCTCATTGTGGATTCCAGGATACATTGGAATAGAAGGAAATAAAATAGCAGATGAACTCGTAAAAAAGGGGGACTGAAACACTTTTAGGGACCGGAATTCTTTTTGGTAGCAGCTCCAATGTAATATTTGAAAAATATATAAGAATATCTGACCATTGGAAGGATCTAGTAGGGCTTGGACAATCAAATATTTTGCTGGGTGACTACAACTTGTTTAGAACGAATTAATGTATGGGTCAAAGTAAAATAGCACTAATGCCCGTATTTATAGTCGAGACTTGAGACCGAGCTCGAGCTTGAGAACGACTTGACACGAGAACGTATCTTATAGTCGAATCTCGAGACCCACAGCTTGAGAAACACTGCAACTGCGCATGTCCGAATGGTGTCTTGCTCAAGGCAGCCAGCGACCTGTCTTGAGCTCGACTTGAGACGCGGTTTGTGACATTTCTTTGTTATTTGAGGTTGAGGTTGAGATTGTGCATTGAGTTTGTAATAGAATAACAATTTTAATAGTGATTAGTGAAAATGGATTATGGAGAACACGAGGATTTTTTGAAATTTCTTGATTATGCGGAGAAAAATATGCAAAAATAATAGGATTCCAAAAAGATACATAAGGGATGCAGTAAATCCTATGGAATTTCATAACGCGGGGGAATTTCGAATACGTTATAGATTCACAAAAAATATCGTTAATGATAATTTTACCTTTGGTTGTCGAAAATTTAACGAAAGTTAATAATAAATGTGCTCTTTTATATGAGAAATTAATAAAAATAATACTAAAAAGCTCAAAGAAGTTCGAGATTCACACCCAAAAATAACAGAAATGCAGAAAATAGCGTAACGGCATCAAAATTCACGACAAATGTGCCATAAAATACATAAAATACACAAACAATTTTAAAATTTCTCATGTTGGCCAACAGAAAATCTAATTGCTACGCTTGAGATACGTCCTGAGTCCATCTTCAAGTTCATCTCAAGTCGGAGGTTGAGTTTCGACTATAAATACGAGTATAAGAGATTTAATGGGGATCCCAAAGGGACATTGCCGCCTGAATAGGCAAGCTCAAAAAGTGGAGGAAAAATAATGTAGATTGTGTGGCATGGAAGGAGAAACCTTGCGAAAACTTGCGAAATGCACAGCAACTCATTTATAATACAACCTTTAAGCAGATTTTTACCCCAAAATTTTTGAAATCGGTCCAGTAGTTTCAAAAAAATAATTTATTCATTGCATACAAAAATACGAATATTTCCTCTTTAAAATAGTAGTATAGATTAAGAGTAAAAACCATTAGTATTAGTATCAGTGTCAATTTGATGCTCCAGATTTATGAAACTTCTGAATAGCTTTATTGACAACCAACTCGATCGATTGGTGCACATATTTCACTTTTACTTCTTCGATACGTTCTTCCATAAATAATTAAAACAAATGAGTGTGTCGACACGGTGTATCTGTTCTATCAAATAAATTAATGATGCGACCTATAAATGGTATTATGCATACTACTAGATAGGAAGTAAGCGTTTCAACAAATGAACATCCTCCGATGGCCTTAACATCATAGTAAACCATGGCGCATCGCATCGGAGATACAGTGAAAGTATGCTTTGAAACCGTCTCTCTGACAACAACTCTTCACGCGTTACAGAACCGTATCAGTTTATATATTTTCAACATAAGTTTCATAGAAATAGTCTCGTGCTATTCAGTTGTATGTCAACTTTGGGCCGGTTTTATCAAAGTGTTAGCTGAGATATAGTTTATCAACTAACTGGCAGTTCACTATAAATGCGCTTCAAGAACATAAACCCAACCCAGTTAACTGTTAGTTTACAGCTTGGCATCAATATTGGACCACCTCAAACCACTTCAAACAATAACCAAGCAGAAAGCTCACATTCCATGGCAGAATTCGTGTCACCTGTCTAATTGGTTGTGTATGTGGCAAACTAAAAGAATGTTTTTTCAATGCTTTTCGTTTTGTACCAGTTTAATCCCAACTGGTTCGTTTGTGAGAGTTTTCTCATCATGTTCGTGAAGAGAAAAGGAACCAAAGGCCCAAAATAAACTCCATGGTTTTTATTATTTTTCGGAAAATCAATTCAAAAAAGGTAGAACGTGTCGCGGGACACACGGTAGGAACTTTAGTTCCTTTCAAGCAAAAATTATGTAATACATCTGACGTTATAGATAAACGATTTGCATATTCTTTGGTGGTCGAGTAGTAAGCATACCAGACTCTTGCGCAGTAGACCCGGGTTCGATTCCCCGTAAGGAAGTTTTTTTTATTGTTAATTTTATTTTTAAATAATTATTCTGCTCGATATTAATAACGACAACAGGTAGACGTTTGAAATATTTAGCAGAATATTTATTATTAAAGATAATGGTACGGTACCCTTCATGAGGGGGGCAACATCTACTTATAACACCATCGTATATTTAAAAAGGAAAACCGTAGCATTATACAAATTGGACATTCAAGAACTGTACGTTTACCACAAAAAAATTAGTGGAAACATAAAATTGAATTGTTAAATTTTCAACTTTAAGTTATATTACAGTTTATGGAAATTTTTATTTTCTAGATTTTTTCCTAAGTGGGTCGTAGAAAAAATATGCTGTTCGACTCGTGTGGATTGTCCATATCGCACTTGAACGATTGAGCAGTCCGCCTACGGCGTCGTGCTCAAACTTTGTCCTTGTGCGATATGGCCATCATATCCACACTAATTGCACAAACTACTATTTCTATCAAAATATATATAATATATAAATATATTTAAAAACAACCTGCCAAATATCAAATCAATTTATCCATCCATTTTAAAGTTTTTAAAATTTTAACACCGTTTATTTCGAAAAGTAAATGTGCTAGACCCCTTAATCCTCATGTCATTTTGACAACCGATGCTGTAAATAAACAAAAAAGATCAATCGCGCAAAAAATTATGGAAATAATAGTAAAAATGTATCAGAACAAATTCAAGTAGATCACCAGCAATGCGAATACCAGCTTTGCATAGAATTTTATTATAGCGTCGGTGGTTCAGTGGTAGAATACTCGCCTTCCACGTGGGCGGCCCGGGTTCGATTCCCGGCCGATGCATTTGAATCGCTGCTTCGTAAACGAGAGTGAGACTCAAGAGAGAGCACACGCACGCAAGCAAGGCACATAACGAAGCAACGTAACACAACGTAACATAACGTAACGTAACGGTCAGATCTTTATTCCCATTGGATTCGGTCTTATTTTTAGGTTAATAGCAAAACAATTGTTGTTGTTTGAATAATTACAAGAGAGCTCAATACTACCCAGTAATTCAACAAGATGGCCATTTATTTAATGTATCTATATTTGCCCAGTGGGCTTGAAATAATAAACCTGATTGTGGACTTATTTGATCATTTGTGTATTTGTTGAGATCCCTTTATGTAGTTATATGGAAAAATGTAATCTAAGTCCTAGTTTTAGAGGGAAATATTTGCTTAGCACGCTTAGTTAAAAATTTGATGAAGAAAAAGGCACTTCCACATTTCTTCTATTTTTATCTAGCATTTCCCATTACCAAACTTATTTGTTTTTGATATGTTTGATAACAGACCTACTAAGCTGTATCATACTAATCAACCACCCTGTATACTCGTCACTTTCACACTAATTAATTTCAAAATAAATTCTTTTCAAGAAATTTCATCTCTCAAATAATATGCTCAAGTAAATCTTCCAGAAATGGTGGGAACTTTGTTTACAAAACCCAAATTCTATTATATAAGACGAGTGTACACAATAATACTGGTACTAAACGTTTGTTCAACAATGCAACCGCCTAAATTTATGCCGAGAAAATCACAATTATTAGCAGCTTCTTTCCCACAAGTAATTACAGTTATTTAAATGTTAAAAATCACACGACGCTTATTTACGCGAACAAAAGATAAGATCGCATCATATTCAGTTTTACTGAGTCAAATTTCTTAATAATTGTTAGGATTTTGGTTAAAGAGAAAGGCTCCGGTACTTAGCAATACCAATAACTACACCATAAAACTCTACTTTTCAGAATATACAGGGTGTGTTTATGTTCCACAACGCTATACACCAGGACGTCTATTCTTGAACGATGAGTGGCATAGATTTATGACGAATGATCACATAAGGCGATCGTCGTTATATTCTTGGCCCGTGATCCGATATAATTGATCTCATGAAAATCATACGCTCCGGATCGCATGGTCCGAATTAGAGGAGCAGAGTCGAATGAATTGGCGCTTGCCTAGTAAAGAGGTTTTTTAATGGAAATTTGTACACTTAGATTCAAAAGCTTTGCATCACCTTCTTCGGATACGAAGGAATTTTTTTGCGCTAACAATTTTTTTTTGGCTTGTTTATGAATGTTTACCATTCCAATATGTTCCATATTTTTTGCATGTTTACAGTTTTTTTTGTAAGATAACATTTTTAGTGCGATCATTTTAACATTTAAGGCATTTGATTTTTACGATTTTAAGTGCAAACATGAATCGTCAAGTCATAAGTGAGATTGACCGTGCAAGAATAGTGGATTTAGTTGAAAAAGGTGATTCTCAAAGGTTCTTGGCAAACAGAGTTGGCATTTGGCAAAGTTATGTGTCTGGTGTATGGAACTGGTATCTCCAGACCAATTCTCTTCGTGATAGACCTAGAAGCGGTAGAAGGCGTGTTACTAACCAGCGGCAGAACCGCTATATCCACTTAACTATCCAAAGAAACCCGACCATGGCAATACCAGCACTCCAAAGAGATATGAGACATGCGTTGGGAGTTCAAGTATCGATCTCGACATTACGAAGACGAATACTTGCGACATGTTTGAGGTGTCGCCGACTAATAAGAGTGCCCAGACTACAACCTGAGCACAGAGTTCGCCGACTACAGTGGACTCAAGAACACGCGGCCTTGCCTGAAGAATTTTGGAATTCGGTGTTTTTTTCCGACGAGACAAGGATTTGTTTGGTACAAGATAGCCATCGAATACGTGTGTGGCGGGATCCAACGAGAGTTGCTCATCTTGACAATGCTCGCCCCGTGCCGCCCTTCAAAGGAGGAAATGCTATGTTTTGGGCTGGTATCATGTTAAATGATCGCACAGAATTAATTCATGTGGAGGGAACGATGACTGATGATAGGTATCTCAGAGAGATTCTACATCCTCACGTGAGACTATGGCGCGCAGCTGTTGGCAATTCCTTCGTTTTTTGGACGATAACGCCCGACCTCATCGGACCAGAGCTGTGAATGAGTATATTGAAACTGAAGGGATCAATCGTTTGAACTGGCCTGCCCTATCTCCTGACATGAATACCATAGAAGATGCTTGGGACATGCTTGCCAGGGCAGTGGCAGCACGCAGAAATCCACCCAGGAGTGTACAAGAGCTTGTTCATGCAGCCCAAGAAGAATGGCGAAATATTCCTCAACAGAATATCAATAATTTGGTAAACAGCATGGGCAGGCGACTTCAAGCTTGCATAAATTCTAGAGGTGGAAATACTCTTTATTAAAAGTTCTCATGCAGGTTCTCACTTAACATTTTCTTTAAAGCAAGTTTATTATTGGATAATGAAAATTTTTGACAAATATACACGTCTTTTTTTGTTGAAACTAATTATTTGATTAATCTCCGATCCATTTATAATTAACACATTTTTTCTTCGGTGATGCAAAACTTTTGAATCTATGTGTATATATTTGTATATAATACGTATATAATCACTATTACTCTATGCATTCCGTCATTCTGTCAGTTCTCTGTTTATTCTTGAATTCATGTGTATGGAGTTGAAAAAAATACTTCGTCGTGAGTTTTAGTGGATTTACTGTTTTAATCGGTGTTTTGTTATGGAGATGGAGAACTATTATTTTTGGCACGTAATGATGGAGGATTTACGGGAGGCAGAGGAGGAAGTACGAATTGACGAAGATAGGGGCTCCAGATTTAAATATGACTATCGCTTGGAAGCATGCCGTTTGTGGGGGCACTTCTTTTGTAAAGAGTGAAACGCGACTGACTCATTTTTATTCAATTTTAATACTTATTGATTCACTAAACAGACTCCCTTTTTTATTATTGGTAATATAACATAACCTAACAAATATAAAAAGTAATTAATGACAGAAAATTATGACAACCGTACAAAAAAAGAGGCTAAAAATAACTAAGAAGTAGATCTTTTGTATCAAATAATGCTGGCAACAACATAATAATTTTGAGCGTTCACATGTAGGTTCAAGATTTCGACCGTGGGAGTCGATAGATCGCACGGGATAGATCCCATCGTACGAAAGAGGCACTGGATCGTATGATTTTCAAGAATAGCTACCCAGAAAGCTTCAATTAATATATAGACTTCGTTTCATATAAGAAGAAGCCACGTGAGATTGCCAACTGTCTTGCGCAGAAATCAAAATGGGTCTTGTTTATATTTGTCTCCTCGTAACCTTTGGCGTTACAAACTAAGATCGCCAATCGTTAATTGGGAGTATTTTCATATACCAGTGTCGATTGTATGTGAAACTTTCTCGAAGAGCTTCAAAGAATTCCCAAATGTGTTTTATTTAAATTGTACGTATGATAAATATTCTAATTTTGTTTTAACCCACAAAATGTGAGAACGTCACGCTACTGATTTGAGGTCGAATGTCAATTTCACATTATGGCGCTGGTTTTGACAACAAGTTAGACTACAACTTCAAGTGACTTCTTCTTACGTGGAACGGTGGCTTAGCTAATGAGTTACAAGGAGCTGGAAGTTTGAAATTTAAACTAATTGTGTTTGGTCGGCTTACCTCAGTACGAGTACCTCAGTAATAGCTTTTCTGAATATTCTAACTTTAAAATATGATGATACTAGGATGCTACATTATTTCCTTTGAAATTTGTTGTGTTAATTAGATTGATTCAATGTTAAATTTGAGCTTAACGAGCTATAATTTTTAAAAATTCATATCTTTTGCAATACTTATTATAAATTTACTTGATATAATTTGTACAAGGTGAGTGTTAAAATATTCATGTTCAATTTACTGACCGACAATGACCTTGTCTCCATTTGCATTATTTAATAAATCAATAAGGTCGATGTTAACGCAAATGCTGACATTACAAACAACACTGGATCATTCGCGACATTGTGTCAGTTACAGTAGCTGCAAAGTTATTTCAAAATGATTTGAAATATATCTGTGACATGATAAATTAAATAACTGAGAGGTAATCTAGAAAAGATGCTTGATGTTACAAATCTTGTGCCCTACCAAACTCTGATTTTTTGATAATAACTATGGCAGTACAAAAATGATAAGAATCGGAATACAAAAAACTTTTGAAATGAGCTGTGACAAGACCCCCTTCATATTTACTATTTAATATGAACACCAGCTGCAGTATAGAGTTCATATAATAACCTTTTTGCTGTGCGTCATCGATTGTTAATGTTCTTCTAAAACATTACGTTAGAAGAAATGGAAAAAAGGCAGGACTGTAATTAATCCTAATCAAAATATCATTATAATGAACCGTTTAAATGTATTACAAACGTTTACCCTAATCTTGGACTTAAAAAACTTGATAAGTTGATGTTTATCGCGACCTATCAATCGGGAGAAATTAAAGCATTAAAAATAGGATGCAGACGTATCTTTCGAAGCGGCAATGTGTCTTTTTTTAACATTACACTCACAGCTATATGTCAAAATAGCAAATAAAATAAAACGACATACCCAAAACCCGGATATACGTCACAAACTATGACACAGACTAAGAAGGCTATAAGTTAAAATAATACCCTTCTTGGTGTGCGTCATCGATTGTGACGTATATCCGGGTTTTCGGCATGTCGCTTATTTTATTTGCTATTTTGACATATAGCTAACCTTAAATTTGATAAATAAGATCATCAAGATTGTATTTAGCCAAATTCGAAAAGGCTATGCAGTTAATAATTACCAGCTTCTTTTTCTAACTGGAAATACTTGAGAACTCTCAAAATACTGATATTTTTCTGTGTATTCATGCATATTTTTGTATTATTCATATAAATGAAACAATGAGATTAATATTCACTTTTCATAAATAATAATTGACCGTAAACAACAAAGTACAGACCTGTCAAGAACTGTCAGCATGACAGTAGAAAAAGACGTAAGACTTATTGCCGCTTCGAAAGTAACGCCTTCATAGTATTTTAAACTATCGATTGATAGGTTGAGCTTGAGCGTAATCTAAACATCAATCAATCAAATTTTTATAAGTCAATGTTTAGGGTTAACGTTTGTAATACATTTAAACGGTTCATTATTGTGATATTTTGATTAGGATCAATCACAGACCTGCCTTTTTTTCCATTTCTTCCTACGTAATGTGATGGAAAGACATTAAGAATCGATGACGCACACCAAGAAGGGTATTATTTCAACCACACCAGCAGAACAGAAATACAAGGCACATTGCTCTACCCGAAACACAATAGAAAGGTGTTTCGGCATTTTAAAAAGATTTCCTTGTCTATCTGTAGGGATGGCCATTAATGTGGAAACAGCATTAACTGTTATTACTGCCACTGCTGTTCTCCACAATATCTGCCTAGGTGAAAGAGATTTTTTTGAAGACAAAGAAGAAGAAGAAGTTGAACAACATCCAAATGATGGTGACGAAGAAAATACTCCAGATAGGAATAATGTTGATACTGCAGCGAGAACTTCTTAAATAAACACTTTATTCAGCGAATAAAATATTCTATAAAATATAATGCAATCTGGTTTTTCTCTTTATGAAAAATCTATTATCCTGAGATGATTTCTATTTAATTTCAATTAAGAACTTTATTTTATTAATGATTCCTGGGGATTATTATTTAGTCAGGAAATATTTATAAAATTTTTTTTTTATTTTCTATGACACCCTCGTGTCTTTTCACAATGGCATATAACTCAGCCCTTTCGTCTTCCGTGTAATTACGGGAACGCTTCCTCTTGGTTTTTTATTCCATTGCACAATTCATTTAACAAACTGAACCAGGGAAAAATCGAATGGAAATGACAAAATGAATTATTACTTTGAGGTTATTGCATATCGTTAAAAGCGCAAGCGCAATGGTTAAATTCCGTCGTTACAAATCGAAAATATTGAAATTTCCCTAGATTCTATGAAGTACATAGATATTGATTCTATAAATCGACTAATAGTTATCGACTCCATCAATGTATGTATGTATGTATGTGTAATTTTTGGGGTGACATTCACTGAGACCTAAAAGGTCTATTGTGCCCCCTTACTTCTACTCAGTTTCTGAGGAGAGTCTCAGAAACTAGTAGTTCCTTTAGTCCTATTTCCCGGAGGAATTTCAGGATGTCTGCAGGCTTCAACTTAGGCAAATGTTCCTCTTCTATCCAGTAATCTCCCAGGTGCTGTGCTCTAGGATTCTGGAGTACTGTGCAGTTGGAAAGTATGTGGATGGAGGTTTCTTCTTCCATTCCACAAAATCTGCATTCTTCTTCCTCCACTATTTTGAGCTTTTTCAGGTGCCCATTCAGGCGACAATGTCCCGTTAGGATCCCTGTCAAAACTCTTAGCGCAGTTTTACTTTGACTTATGCATTCTTTTGATCTCAACAGGTTGTAGTCACCCAGAAGAGTCTTTGATTGTATAAGCCCTACTAGATCTTTCCAATGGTCAGATCTTCTCTTTTTCTCGGCTTTACTAATTTCTTCCAAAATTACATTGGAGCTGATTCCGCAAAAGGGTTCGGGCCCCCAGAAAGGTATTTCAGTCCCCCTTTTTGCTAGTTCATCTGCTATTTCATTTCCTTCTATTCCAGTGTGTCCTGGAATCCATAGTAAGGTGACTACGTTATTCTCGCCTAGTTCATTGAGTTTGTCTAGGCATTCCCACACCATTTTGGAACTGATTACACAAGAGCTCAGTGCCTTAATGGCTGCTTGACTATCCGACATTATGATAATCCTTTGTCTTCTGTATCCTTTATCAATATTGCACTGGGCGCACTTTCTTATGGCGTGGATTTCCGCTTGAAAGATACTTGGGGTTTTTCCCAAGCTTTCAGAGTGTTTGGTTCCTGGCCCGAACACTCCTATCCCAGTTCCTTCTATTGCTTTTGAGCCGTCTGTGTACCATTGAATGGCATTCTTTCCAAGTCTGGTAATGGTTTTGGATCCCATTCCTTCTTGTTGCTCATTTCCGTAACGAATTTCTTTGAAAAGTTATATTTTTTCATCATACCGTCTTGTGGCATGTCCCAGGTTGTCTGATTTCTAAGAAGTGAGGAGGTGTTTTTTTTAATAATTCCCTCTCTACTTAGTCTGTATCTTGTTCTTTCTGCAACACTTTCCACCACCATATGTAAAGGGGTGAGGTTGAGAATCACTTCCATGGCTGCCGTTGGGCATGTTCTCATTTCTCCTGTAATGCATATACAGGCTAGTCTTTGAATTTTGGAGAGGTTTTCTCTCGTCGTCAATAGGCTAGTTCTACTACACCAGGCAATGGCTCCATAAGTGATGATTGGTCTCACTATGGCAGTGTACATCCAGCTTAGGATTTTTGGGTTACAGCCCCAGTTTGCTCCTGCCAGATTTCTGCACACCATTATAGCCATTTTTGCCTTGTATGTAATCTCCTTTTCGTGTTTATTCAACAGGAGTTTACTGTCTAGAGTTAAACCTAGATACTTGACTTCTTGTCTCCATTCAATCTCGTTCCCATCAAGTTTTATGGTTTTGAGGTTGAGTTTTCTCTTCTTAGGGAAGGCTATCAGGATGGTTTTAGTGGGGTTTATGCTAAGTCCCACTTGCCTACACCAGCTATTTGTATAGTTCAGACCCTTTTATACAATATCGCAAAGGGTGTTTTCGAATTTTCCCCTGGCTGTTATGACAATATCGTCGGCATATCCTTGGCAGGATATACCGAGATCCGTCAAACCACACAGGAGTTCGTCAACCCTCAGACTCTACATTAATGGGGATGCTACTCCTCCCTGTGGGCATCCTCTGGTAGTGCAGATGGAGACAATGTCTTTGCTCATCCTCGTCTCTGCTATTCTTGTGGTGAGCAGTTCCGACATCCATTTGGATGTTGTGCTGTCTACACCTCTTCTGTTCAATGCTCTTCTGACTGCCTCATGTGGAGTATTGTCAAAAGCTCCTTTTATGCTCAGAAATGCACATACTACAGTTTCTTGGTTGTCTAGAGCACCTCGGATATCCTCCGTCAGTTGTACCAGTGCAGTCTCCGTAGATCTGCCTGCCCGGTAGGCATGCTGACATGGGTGGAGAGGTAGCGATGATGGAAATACCATTAACTGTTATGGAACCAATAAATTTTATCGAACCAATAGTTATAGACAGACTTATGGATGCTTCAGGAATACGGGCATAAATGTACTGTATCAAATTATATGGGGTTATCTTTAGCTTTTTTATGACTCGTTTAAGAAATTGTGGGACACCCGTTATATTCAAGATAAACCACTAGTCTGGATATTATACACAGCATTAGAGCTGACAAATTTATTTTAAGCTCATAAAATCCACTGGTTATAAGAAAGTGTGTATTAATAACCTAATTGGATATAATCTTGGTGAAAAATGGAATTTTAATTAGTGTTAAACGGTATCCAACACACTTAATTAATTTCATTAGAAGAGCGTAACCGTAATTAACATCAAGTTATGATTTTAATGACAAGTTTTCAAGTATTTTCAAATTGTTTATATTCACATCTAATTACCCGAAAGTAATGTAAGTTTTCTTACGCAATTGCAACTGTTAATAATATACATCATTATTCTTATTGATATTTATGAGTAATCTTTTTTTGTCCTTCACACATTTACTACACTCCTAGTGATAGCACACCTAGTCTGTTGAAAGACTAGCTTGGTATATATATTACGATCAAAATGGACCCTTTCCCAGAGGTCATCATCATCACCAGAATATTCGCATTCTTCTTGCTATGTAAGAAGCCGAACTATCTTGTCATTCCCCAAAATCTGCTCTTGGACCTCTAGAAATCTGATCTCACAGTAACCACTGGAAGTGTGGTTCTTAGAAGGGTGAGGGAGGAAAAAAATCGAACAATCGAACAATCAACAACTTTCTTAACAATTTCCAAAAAGTTTTAAGTCGATCCTAGCATTTTCGATATTACGAAAATTTACCCTTCATTTCTTCTGTAAGTTCCTTGTGGCATTACTTATTCTTTTTTCTCTTATTCCTTTGGGAATCAAACCACAATAATGTGGGCGTTCCAGCTACTGTTGTCAAGATTAACTAGTAATAAAATTTTTGGTCCCTATCTGACACAACGAAAAAATATGACGAAAAAATATGACAACGAAACAATCAATAATATTTTGAAGTTTAAGACTACAAAACTTTGTTGTCAAATTTTATTAAGGTCCATTCATAGTAGATCACATCTCTGGTAAAATGTGAAATAAAATATTTTATTTTATGACATTCTAACGATATGATAGTCTACTAGAAACGGAATCCAGTGAAGTGCACGTTCCAGGAACGGTTTTTATTGGGATAGCACTTTTTTTTTAGCTTATTTTTGGAAATGTTGTTAATAAAACGCGTTTGTTGTTACTTTTTTATGTATGATCATTTTTGTTTTCAAAACATGTATAACTCAGTTTGGTGATTTTGTGTATTGAAGTGTGTATCGATTAACAACTATTCCAATGATAAATCATAAGAAAACCTGGATAAAAACATATGATGCTATCCTGAGAACGCAGGTAATTGATTATTGGAAATTTCTCTTTCTAACATTGGTAACCAGATTTGACTACATTCGGCTGAAATACTAGCTACACATTTATCTGCATTTAGTTGTATCAAAGCACTTTCTTTGATTTTTCGTTTTTTATTATTGGGCTCTTTCAATATTATTTTTGTCGAATCCCATTGAATTGTATGCCCCTCTTCCCAAGCATGTTTACAAATACCTGACTTAAAGAACTCCCTATCTTTGAATTTTTTGAAGATTGTTCTTCATTTTTTGGTTTCGTTTTTGTTAAGATAGATCTCAAGGTAATTTTTCATCAATTTTATTACTAGTTAATCTTGACAACGGTAGCTGGAACGTTACCGAAACGTCAAAATAAAAAACATTATTGTGGTTTGAATCCCAAAAGAATAAGAAAAAAGAATTACCCTTCATTGATTGGATTGTGTAAGTTTCAACAATTTTCTCTCACAATTGAAGTAGTATTGACTCGAATTGAATCTATACAGTTATGAAATATTTATTTACGGATACAGCAAATCACACTTCTAATTTCCTTTATTTGATTTGTTAAATAATCGAAACCTGTTTACGTGTCTCTTGGCTATGATACTTATAGCGTATAATATCTAATTTTAAATATTTCATGTAGTTTGTCACAAATCAATAATCGCAAATCAAATGAAGACTTGGATATTTTCAACCCGTCTAAATGAATGTGCGGTAACAAAAATTTAGACTTAAAAAAGTGATTTCGTAAGATGGAAATAGCTCTTCCAAGCGGTTCTAGGAGCAAATCAAGTGGAAGAAGAAGAAGAACCACAGAATCCAAGACCGCAGTGATGAAGTATCGAAAGAAGGAGTAGAAATAACAGTCATATACTTGAAAAACGGGAAGGCACTTTGAAGCGGAAATTTATAAATATATGGGATATAGAGGAATTGAAATTCTACAACAATTTAAAGAGCTCGGCGAGAGTCCTGGACTGGACAAATATCGAAGTGAATATAAATTTTTCGTAAAATATCTTTATACTACGAATTTCACTCCAACTTAAACTATAACTTGAAAATATTTTGAAATATACAGGGTGTTCCAATAAAGTGTGCCGTATCAAAGTTATATTTTTTCTTATGGAACACTCTATATTTTATTGCATCTTCTATTTGCTTCTGAAAAATATAATATTCCTTCATAATGGTTCCCTATACCTAAATACAGAGGGTTCCGAGTTATGCTGACTTTTTTAAAAATGTGAACATCTCGAAAAAAATTAATAACTTCTTTCACTTACATCTAAATAGTTGGACATTCGTTGAATGTATTCCACGATTAAGTACTAATTATCTCTTTACAGGGTGTTCA
>CAJUYG010004354.1:0-17058 GCA_910591675.1 Galerucella calmariensis
GTAATGAAATAGTATTGTAAGACACTTTATTATTTATTAAGCATTCCCTATATCTAATTTAAAAAAAGATTAGTTAGGTTCATCCTGCCAATATGGGTGGCCCTGTATATTTGAAAATATTTTCAAAATGTGGTCCTATATATGGATTAACTTTCATCTCAATAAAGTTTTCTCATATATCTCACGACAAATGAATAATAAGATCTCCTCGCACCAATTCCGCACCCTGTATATCAATAATTTTCAATTTAATATTTATCCAAATACGAATTATTGTATAGTTTGGCAAGTTTATCTGTAGCTACGGGGCGTCGGTAGGAGGCGAGGAAAAACATGGCGTATATCTGTCAAACGTACAAATGGCGTACGGTACCTATTTTACCAAGTAAAACTGAAATTACAAAGGTAACTGACAATACGAACACCACTGGATAAATCAATATCAGTCAATTGACGAAGTGAGAGGGAAGAACATACGCACGCGCTTTCCAATAAGAAGTAACCTGGTCGATAAAAATCACCAATTATGTAATCGGAGTGTGTGGTCATTATGGTTTTCGTACAACGTTGCCAGAGCTTCAAGAATCCCATAACAAATTTGGAAAAGTGTTCTCTTTTAATATTCATAAATTGGAAAATAATGTTAATAGAATATATCCAAGGAAACAAATACATTGTAAAATTAACGTTTAATCATATTTTTAATATTGTTAATAATAGAAAGACCCATTTATAATTATTATCACTACATAATCAGTTCTTCTATTTTTTTATAGTTAAACGTGGCAATGTCGAACGTTTTCGACTGCATTCCTTTCACGGTTTCAGATAAACTTGCCAAAGTATACGTTTGTTTTACTATTTTCTCTTTTTTTATTATTTTGTTCATTTAAATTTGTGTTTCAATTTGCTGGTAAATAATTGATTTGCATATTATTTTTCAGTTCTTGGGTATTAATAATATTAATAATTTGTTACTCTGTACTTTTTTATATGTAATAATAATAATAATATGGGAAAATAACAAAAACCGAACAAAATCACCTACGGTCAGAGAACACACATCCTTATTATTAAAGGTTGAGACAAAATATCAAATTTTTCTCTTGTTTTCAATTCATTTGGTTCACCCAGTATGCTGTTAATTCAATTAACTTTTATCAGATGAACTGAGATCGATTCAGCTAACTGCCTAGACAAACTGGAATGCTTGTTAGTATTTGACTGAACTATTAGATTTAACATTAAACTGACTTTAATGCAAATTAGAATATAATTAAATTCATTCTAAAAGATGAATCGATAAATTTATAGAATATTCAAATGAAAGTAATTACCTTTCAATTTTTCATTTCGATGGGAAGATTTGGATTGTGCTGCAATTAAAACTTTGGTGAGCTTCTTCTGTAAAGCCTGCTTTTCTCTGTATCTGAAATGTAAATTGCAAAGTGTAAGTTTTATTCTTCCACCCCTTTTTTGGGAAGCTATATTCTCCTTTCATATCCTCAATACATATGCCGAACTATCCATTCACTACAGGTTTTCAAAATAACATTCATCCTGAAACCTGAAGACTTTGATGTTTTGGTAATCTAATTTTAATACCAAAGGTACTCCGACAAACACAAAGACATCTTCATAAACAATTATGAAACTCAGCTTTGTCTCAGATTTGAAGTTTTTATATGTTTGGTATCATTGATAAGTAAAAATTCTTGGACGGGATCAGAACATTTGGATCAGATCTGAATCTATTTACATTCATAAAACCATGTTTTACCAGTTTGATAATTGGAAGTGGCATTCTGGAAGGGATAGATTGAAAAAAAAATTGGATAATCAGTACGTCAAAATAATGGCTAATTTTGAAAGCAATAACATTTCGCAAATGATTGATATTGATCCACAGGTATTTTTGCTAGAGCCATCCCAATACTCCAGGGTTCGGTTCCAAGCTAGACTTTTTATTGAAACCGTGTATAGTACATTCAAAAGCCTTCTTGGTGTGCGTCATCGTTTGTGACATATATCCGGGTTTTGAGTATGTCGTTTATTTTATTTGCTATTTTGACATAGCTAACCTTAAATTTTATAAATTAAATCATCAGGTTCGTATTCATCCAAATTCGAAGAGGCTATAAAATTAATTTTCTTTCTTTTCTTTTCTTTTTTCTTTTTTTTACTGAAAATACTTGAGAACATTCAAAATTCTTATGTTCCTCCATGTATCAAGGCATATTTTTGTATTATTTAAATAAATATAACAATAAGATTGATATTCACTGTTCATAAATAATAATTGACCAACCAAGTACAGACCTGACGAGAACTGTCAGTGGGACATTAGAAAAAGACGTAAGACACATTGCCGCTACGAAAGGTACGTCTTTATCTTATTTTGAATTGTCAAATTTCTCCCAATTGATAGGTCGCGCTTGCGCGTAACTCTAAACATCAACTTATCAAATTTTTCAAGTCAAAGATTAGGTTTAACGTTCGTAATCTATTTAAACGGTTCATTATTGTGATATTTTGATTAGGATTAATCACAGACCTGCCTTTTTCCATTTTTTCCAAAGTAATGTGTAAGAAGGACATTAACAATCGATGATGCACACCAAGAAAGGTATAATATGAACTCTAAGACTTTTTGCACTGCAAAAAAATGTAGTGGAATCAGTATGTCATCATAATGGCCAATCTTGTGAAGAATATCATCCCATTTATCATCCTAGATCATCCAAAGATACTCCTGTTATAACTATTCAGTTACTCTAGGGCTCGTTTCCGTTTCCAAGCTAGACTTTGTTTTGAAACGTTGTAATACTTTTTGCATTGTGAAGTATTCTTCTGTTCTTCGAATAATCTTTGTTCCAGATTCAAAGCTTAAGTTTTTGGTATGATTAGTATCTTTGGAGAGCTATAGAGAGTGGGAGTTGAACATCTTTTAATGAGATTAAAAATTTAATCAAATTTTTTAAGCCAACAGTTACAAATAGTATAATATTGAATCTGATCTAATTAGAAGAGATATTTTAGATGGATTGGGAAACATTTAGTGAAATCAGAATGTCAGCATATTGGCCAAGTTTATAAGAAATGTCATCCCATGAGGAAAGAAGATTCATCCAAGGTCATCCGAAGGTACTCCTGTTTTAACTATCCCGTGACTCTAGGGTACGTTTTCGTTTCCAGTCTAGACTTTATTTTGAAGCTTTGTTAGACTTTTTGTAGTATAGTGAAAAAGCAAGTTGGAAATGATGGTTTGAAAACAAGAGAAATCAGTCAACATAATGGCCAAGTTAGTGAGGAAATGAGATTAATTCATTCATTTTTCGACTTTGAACGCTCCGATTTGAAAGTAGTTATTAGATAAATACCTGCAAAAAAATTCAGGCTGAATCCTGTAGTGTGAAAGGAAGTCGTCGTACATCCTAATAATCGCCAGGATATGACCGGTGAATACAGCATTTTGTTCGTAGGTTTCATCGGGTAACAGCATGGTGCAGGCATTGTTATAGTCTAAAAATAAAAAATTAAACGATATGAAAAAATATATTCGACATATCTCAAGTTAAATAAACCCAATAGATCAAATAGATAAATGATAAGACCAGGGTATGTAAGATGTTACAATACTACCAAGCTAAAATCCAGTGGATGAACTGAGAAAATTTGTTATAAACAACAATCTAAATAATATTTGTTAAATCAATTGGGATTGTCCCTATATTTTGCAAATAGGAATAAAAAAAACAGTAGATAACTTTTGAAGACTTCTGTTTTCTGGAGTATTCTCCACGAAAAGAAATGCATTCATGAATCCTTTGGTATGGGTTCATTATATATGGACCTTCTATATCTCTATATATTTTTATATTTTAAAACTGTTCATTTCAATCCAAATTTAACAATACATAATTGTTATAGACTAATCACAACAGTTGAGAAATAGTTATTTACGTAACTAGTTATGAAAAGAGCGATTTTGTTCAACAAGCGTAATATTTGCCAAAACGAGCGCTAGCGAGTTCTGCAAATTACGCGAGTTGAACAATGTCGCTCTCTTCATAACATGTTTACGTACGTTTTATCTAATTCCGCGCTTTTATAATATTTAATGAAATCTTCAATTACAATGATAATATTGTAGTGGATTCAAATGGTGTTAGAAGTATTATTACTTTGAAGTATTCACCCACAAAATTGACTTACTTTAAGTAACTGTGTCCTGAATAATGTTGTTTTCAATGTTTAGGTAAATCTTAAAATACTATTGAATTGAAATAATGGGGTACCTAATTGTCAGTTTAAATAATGAAATTATTGTCAGTTTTGACAGTACCTATAAATTAATAAATTATTCTTTGGAGCTCATGAGGTATCTCTATGTTGAAACTAAAACAGTTACGTAAAGTTTTTACATAACTACTTTTCATAACTGATATATGAAGGTTATGAAAAATGTGACGTTACCTAACGTCAAGGAGTGACATAAAGTGTCACATTTGATAGCGGAATTAGATAATAGATATTTATCTAATTCCCTATTACGTAATTATTAATTATCTGATTACCCTAATATTTGTTTAACTTTTTATTCAGCTTTGTGACATTTATATTCGAAACAAAGCTGCACAAAGTGAAAAATTATCAGTTAGCTTTCAAATAAAATATTTGTTTTGAGATTTAAGCATCTACTGAAAAGGCCCATTATCTCTAGATTGTTTTGTTCGCCAATGTCAACTATATACTTCAATATCCCCCACAAAAAAGAATCTCAGTGAGTTAGGTCGAGTCTATTAGAAAGTCATGGAATTGTCCCATTATTCATGATCCTCTTTGGAAACTAATTATTGAGATGTTCTCGTACCTCTAATTCATTATGGGGTGATGCCTTCATCTTGGTGCCAGATCATAGTATTCAATTGCTCAGCTGTAAATTCTTCTATCTACGATCACCTTTAAAACTAGGCATTTGCGAACCAAAAAAAAATGTGTGGAATCATACATTATACATACGTTAAAAAGCGTGCGTAAATGAACAACGCCTTTATATGGGACTTTCATTATAACACCCAAAAGCGTGCGTAAATGACCAATGCTTTTTAAATTGGGTTTTCATTCAACACTCTTTTTTAGCTACGTGATTATCTAGTTGCCTTGAATTTAGTCGTTTGTTGTATAAACTTTTGTGCTGTCAGTAAATTTGACAGAAGTGTCAGACATAGTGAAAAATACTTCTCACTTTAATAAAGACAAATTACCCAATGTTATAATTTTAGTGTGAATATGAATTTAAATAATTAGAATTCGTTGTGTATATTTTTGTTTATAGAAAATTCATTTTTATGTTTTAACCCCTTCAGAGCACATTTTTTTTATTTTTTCTTCATGTGCTCGTAGATAAACTTTTGTATGACACTTGTGCGTGAAGTACTTTTGCGCACTCGTTGCGAAAAAGGCACTCGCTACGCTCGTTCCTTGCATTTTCGCAACTCGTGCGCAAAAGTATAACTTCACGCACTTGTATCATAAATATTGTTAGTAGTTAATATTGTTAGTATTTCACTCATTTTGGGTATTATGCAGTTAAGGTAGGTTTTTCCTGTTATCTTATTATTGAAAAATATTGGCCCAACCACTTTATACTGGAATATTTCACACTAAACTATAATTGATTTACGGTCAGATTTCTTCATTTGTTGTCCGCTGTCTATGATTTTTATTCTTCCATTAACGTCTATTTTCATTATTAAACATGCCAGCTGTGGAGAAAGTGGTTCAACAGGTTTTCTGAAGCATTTCTGGGGCATATCTGTTTCATTCAGACAACGAAGCATTTCCTGACAAAATATCAACCGTTTCCGCAGTAAGCGATTGCACGAGAAGTTCTTATATGGTTCAAAAGTGTGTCTTTTTATAGTCCTAAATATTTTTTTCTACACCCACATGTATATTATCCATTTCCTGTACAGTTTAGAGACTGGAAATGTAGGCCATATAGGTAAACTGAACGTATATGATTTCATATACATCCTAGAACGTATATGAAAACCACCAATCAGCATTCGCGTTTAGTATTCGTCACTCATCTTTTTTTCAATTTAAAGAAACGTCAAAATAACTTGTTAAAAAAAGTCTCACCTAGAAGCACTGGATCAAGAATATTTATTCATAAAAATAAACTTGAATAAAATAAACCTTATAAATTAATAACAAATACTAAAAACAGAATAAAATGGGTATTTAAGGGACTACCGATGAACGTCAGTTCTTATGAAAGTATGTAATACTTCTGACGTTTATTTAAAATAAATCTGGGTAGCCGAGTGGTTAACACAGGGCCGGATGCTCCCGTGTTCTATTTTCCGTCCGTCGTGCGCATGACGTTACTCAAGACCTTTTTTGTATTGCTGAGATAGCAGTTTTGTATGTTTTTCTCTATTTACGCGTTTATTTAATTAGTTACAAAAAAAACTGTGGATACGAATTATGTTCCAAATGAGCTGTTCTATACCCTGATGACATAAAAGTTTTGAAATTTGTAATACTTCTCACTCAAAACTCTTTTTTAACACTGTGAAATTTCTCTTCGAAGTATTAAAACGCGATTTTCATAAAAACGGTGCAAGATAGAGTAAACTGATAAAGGAACTAATTTGTAGAGCACAAAATTTACTACAACACTAGTCTAGGAGGGGAATGCGAGATTGGATGAAAACGCGAAAACACTTTATAAAAAGAGGACTTTTATTTATGCAGTTTTTACACAGGCTAGATTTTTTCTTGAATGGGTCGTAGAAAAAATATACTGTTCGACTCGTGTGGATTGTCCATATCGCACTCGAACGATTGAGCACTACGCCTACGGCGTCGTGCTCCAACTTCGTCCTCGTTCGATATGGCCATCATATCCACACTAGTTGCACAAACTACTATTATAGGATGTGTTTGTAATATGTTGTATAGTCTGTACAGAAAGTACGAGGAGTAATAAATCATTCATTTGAGTAGATTTCATAGACGTACCAAAATATATTTTAAGAGGGTATACCGTAAGGTGCATTTTGTATTGAACGAATGAGTTGCAGCTATGCTAAAGAATATACGATTTAGGTCAGAGGTAACGGGATGTACTAATTTTAATAAAAAAAAGTGATAGAGGTACATAAATTTTAGTAAGTTTGATAAAGAAAGGCAACACAGTTTATTCATAATAGAAAACATGGTGGATTATTAACTTTTATTTCAAAACGCACGGGGGACTATCACGAAGATATGAATGGGGATGTCTTCGAGGAATGGTTTGTTCAAATGTTGGATCTGATTCCAAAAGGGGCTGTTATTGTTATGGACAATGCAAGTTACCATTCACGGTTACGAGAAGCATTGCCCACAAGTCGTTGGCGTAAAGCAGAGCTTTTGGAGTGGCTTATTTCGAAAAATATTAAGTTTCCAAAAGATCCACTAAGGAAAGAACTTTACAGAATTGCAAAAATGAACAAGAATAAATACAAAACCTACATTGTAGAAGAAATGGCTTTTTCTCGTGGTATATCAGTTCTTCGACTTCCCCCTTATCATTGTGAACTTAATCCCATAGAATTAATATGGGCTCAGGTAAAGGGGGAAGTTGGAAAAAAAATACTACTTTTAAAATAAACGATGTTGTGAAATTGTTTGAGAGTGCTGTAAGTCATGTTAGTAAGGAAAATTGGACAAACTGTATCGAGCATGTTATCAAAGTAGAGGCAAATATGTTGAAAATTGACAATATTTGTGATGATTTAATCGACCCTATTATTATTAATGTCAACAACGATTCTTCCTCTTCCGAGTCGGATATAGAATAAAATGTAAGTAATAAATATATTCCAATAATTATTTTTTTTCATTTTTTATTATATTATAATTCAAATCGTATTTTTTTCCCAAAATACACACCATTGCATTGCGTTATTGCTTATCTGCTAATCCTTTAACAATGAAGAAACCCTAAATATTGCTACAACTGAAACAAATACGGGGTCGATCTACCTGGTTTTTAGATTTACGGAAGAAATGTAATTTAAAGTAAGAGATTTATCAAAAATTTCATGATGCTCCCTGTAAAGGTTTTGCATACTTAATTAGGGTTTATTACTCCTCGTACTTTCTGTACAGACTATAGCTGGTTACTAAAGAGTCTCCAGAGTTTTCTGACAAAAAGTAGTATCGCGGAAATTATTCCTTCCCGTCCAACTACCATGGAATGCAAAAAAACAGAGAGTTCCATTAACTCAATGATAAAGTGTTTTAAAGTAGTTGATAGCACAAAGCACCTATAATAAACGGAAAACAAAGGTCGGGTGTCTCAAAAAAGAAAGAAATTTCGACCAGGTCACCCGGTAATCGGTCAAATAACAATAGGTAATAAATGGTTTACAACTACTACTTTATGGTCCGAATCTCAGATCCTTTCAACTCCAGTGGGACAGACTTTAGCCATAAACTTGTTGAAAATATTTTCAGTAGTTGTGAAAAATATTTATTTCATAATTTTAATAACTATTTTATCATTTCTATAAAAACACAATATCAGATCTCATAATAAATGAATGTGTATCTTCATTTGTCAAATAAACAAAACGATAACAATAAATTTAACCCTTAATATGCAGAAGTTCTCTATATATTAACGATTCCATAAATTGAAAGTAAAATATCCAACATATTTAATTGACAGCGTTATTTGTTAACTATTCTGATATCATGTTTTGATTTATGGAACTTGTTATTGCTAATTGCTTTATCCCTAGAAAGCCACATGCTCTTGAGTAATTTGTAACGATTACATTAGTTTATATTTATCCATTTGCTTCAATAAAATGGACATTAAATGAGTAAAGTATCACGTTTATGCTGTAATTATGCATTTTAAAATATTAATACTGCATATTGCTGTTGTTTTTTTTGTTATGAGAAAAAATGGCTAAATGTCATTCATAGAAATAAGATGACGCCGTTGGTGCCAGAGAAATCGATATACAAGGTGATATGTAAGAATTGGTAACAAAAATAAAAAATGGTAGAGATTTTATAATTATTTTTAAAGTGCAGGGAGTTCACGGTGAAATTTGCTGAAATTTTGATTGAACATTATACATATTGAGATAAGTGGCTTCCAAATCCTGTTTTTTTCGCCACAGTATAGGAACGAACCAGTATGTTATCTCGTGACGTTACACTGCCGAGCTCTCTGTGATCTACAGCGTCGTTCGGATGAGTATCTCATCCGGCGGCCAGTGCTGTGCTGCGATCCAACCAAAGTGCCAGTGGTGAATTTGCGAATAAAATTATTTTTCCTACGAACTCATAGGAAAGTGACATATATCGCACTGTCTAGTTCTATGGAAAGTGACCTTTATTCATACGCGTACGGAAAAAAAACTTATCCGTACGTGTACGGATAAAAAAGCAATCAAATGAATTTTTATTAAGATTGATCACTGGCAAGCCGTCAAATATATAATTTTTAATTAGATTTACCTATGTAATATCTAAATTTGAAGCAATCTATTTGGAAAGTGAAATTTTTGCCATTTTCTTGATTAAAAAATATTTAGGGCGCGGTCGATGATCGAACCCGCGTACTCTTCGTCAGAAGTCCGATGTTGTACCAACTAATCCAAATCACCTGTTATAATAGTAGGAAAATGTAATAATCTTGAAAGGTATTCATGATAAGTATGTATGAATTATGATGAACAATAATGATTCCACTTTCAATTTTTATAAATATCCAACCAATTGATAATTGCAATAACCTACCTATAGTTATATAGTTAAACTACTTGAATTTTTGTCACTATTGATATTTATTGTTAATTTTGAAATCAATTATGTTGACTTTAATTGTAACATTTTGTGTATTAATATGTCAGATGTTAATAGACCTGACTCTATACAATACATCGTTTATGTGGTGCTCATTTTGAACCAGACATGATTATGCAACCTCGTAAAAGAAAACTTCTCTTAAAAAAGGCTATTCCAACAATATTTCTTTCATCAAATACTGCAATGCCTAAAGACTTTCAGACAAATGATTTATTGGAAAAGAATTTTGTTCGCTACTTTTGTGGTTATTCAATTAAAAAATGTTCGGAAATTCATACATGTGTATTCATACTTACGTATGTGAGACGTATTCACAAGCGTATCAGAATTTAGACGATTCGTCTTCATACTGTTACCTTAAAGCTTATGAAAATACGAATGAGAATACTTTTGGAAACTTGAATATGCCACATGAAAACTTTGTACAATACATCTCATGATTAGAAACATTATTCCAAATGAATTTTGAGAAAGTTTCTACGGAAGATAATATTGTTGAATCACTTATAAATATTAGTCAAACAACAAAGTTTGTACATCCTTGTGTTGATTTTCCAATAAAATATTCAATAAAACTTTTCTTCAGGGTACGACTATATTACACATTATTTGTTAATAAAAATTATAAAAATCATAACAAAATGAAAATTGTAATATGGGAAAAACAATAAATATTTTGTATAAGACTATTGTTTTATTCACTCATCAGTGTACTTTTCTAGAATATTTAAGAAAAAACATTTAACACGTTCAAGTAATTTTAAATCTTATGCCACCTACGCCTATGGTAAAATGAATCGTGAAGCGATCCGTTCAAGATCATCAAAAGCTTTGTCAATTTATGAATGAAATTTATAAGAGATATACTACTGGTTCGTTTCTATACTGTGGTTAAGCTTTCTTTTGAGAACAGCTTACATTTTTGCAAACATTGTCTGGTTGCTACCCATATAGGGCACGACAGAAATTGAGCAAAATAATAATACAAAATCTGTCTAGGTCTAGGTCTTGCAGAAATTGTCTTGGTTCCTTGTTTAGGTCTAAGGCCAAGACCACTCTCGCAGGACCAAGGCCGAATAAACAAGAACAAGACCCAAACAAAGAACGGAAAGCAAATAACAAATTTCATTTTTAATAGAATATAGGTATGAGAATATTCGTCTTAACTTCAATATAAATACGTTTTTGGTTATTTATAACACTGATCTACAGTGGTTTTGTTGTGAAAATGATTTTGGGTCTATTTATGCCCACACTTCATGAAACTATCAATGATTTTGTAAGATTTGCTCTGATTTTTTTTAATCTTCATTTTCATTTAACATTACATTATCAGAAAAACAAGAAACTAAATAACATATATATTTATAAGGGCAGTTGTGTTTAAAGAAATTAGGATGATATCCAGGGCAACAGAAAAAAGTCTTATTGTAGAGCTATGTAATTTATACCAATCAAGAGAAATTTTCAAGTGGACATTTTCCAAAATGACGTAAGTAGTAACAATCTATTTAAGCAAGACCAAGAGCGGACAAACAAGACCGGACGCGAATTTCATATACAGGGTGGTTCTTAGGTAATTGTACATAGAAGTACAGTACAATCTTCACTTCAAATTTTTAAACCAACTAGCCTTAATAAAATGTTGATATTAAGAAAGATACAGGCGGATATAGGTTGCTGAACATGAAATTTTAATTTCCGTTTTTTACAATAGCTTTAACGCTTTTCGACGTATGTACACAAACATTTGAGGTTGGGGGTTTTTGGATATGAGATATCGTAATTTTGTACCTATTTTGATGTAGTTTGTAGAGGGCGCCACATAAACCACGTATGCGGCATAAATGTACTCAAATCTTTTTGCCTTTTACTTTTGTGAAAAATAATTAATGCCACATCATTACAACTAGAAAATGTACCACATCATTACCTGATTGTATTCCCAATTCTTAACGGTTTTAGAGATAATCACATTTTAGTGATTAACTACATGATTATTATATAATGGAATAACTTTCAAAATATGTAGTTGTGTGTGAAATGATTATTTTTTTTCAGTATCAAGATGAACAGTATTTGGGTAAAGTGGAAGTTAATTTTGTAAAGTGGAAGTAAAAAATATGTATGGTACACCAATAAGATTCAACTTAAGGCTACAAATCCTAACCTCCCTTTAGTTTTAGTTTTTTGTGGTTTCAGATCTTTTATGTTAATGTCCATTCTCATGTATTCCCTAATTCTCATATTGTGAAAGAAATTTCAATTTTTTTCTTTTTTATTTCTTATTATATTGAATCTAATTCCAATATTTCTTTTTATAAATTGACAATACCGCAGAATAATCGAAACCCCAATCTTTTTAAAAAAATACTGGTTCCCATGACACTATGAAAAAATTCGACATCTAGACAATCAGTAATATTTTCTTTTTCCTTTTATTTTTTTGTGAATCAAACCACAATAATGTTTTTTATATATAAAAAAACGATATCCCAATAAAAACCGTTCCTGGAACGTGCACTTCACTGGATTCCATTTCTAGTAGACTATCATATCGTTAGAATGTCATAAAATAAAATATTATTTTATTTCACATTTTACTATACCTCATTTAAAAACCAGGAGGAGTGATTTGAATTTAAGTTGGCAATTCTGTAGACCTCTGATTGGTCAGATTCAGCCCAGTTTCACACAACACTTTTTAATATTGACATCAGCTGATAGTTTTCATTTTTGATAGTTCTGAAAGATAAATAAATAAATATTGGATGAAAAACCAAAAGTATTCTCAAGCAGTGGGTATACTGAAGTAGAGGAACATTATATAGTGCAGAAAATATTGGTGTAATACCAGGACTTTTGAAAAATTGTGATGAGTGAATAAAAAATGTCGTTCGAAGAACAAAAATGAGATCTGTGTTGGACAAAATTCTGTAAGCTTCAAAGAAACGTTCAGACTTTTTTGAAACAAATTAAATTTATTGTGTCACCTTTTGACGAGTCAAATGTGGTACTATTTATTTCTCATATACATATTTGGGAAGAAATCGTCAAAGTTCATCGGAAGAACATGCCATGGAAGATATAAAATAGTATAGAAAAGAATGGGTTTGGTAGAAAATACATTATTGGTTTTTGAAGTTAAAAAGAAGGAAGAAGGTATCTCGGAAGTATTTGAAAAGTGGTTTATTACACTTAATCCGGCAACATAAAGATAACTGTTGGAAATGTTTAAATTAATACTGCATATTGTTCTACAATGCTATTAATTTTGTAGTATTGTTATTGCCAGAACATATTATTAATTGTCATATTCTTTTCCATTCAATTGTAATAAATAAAATTAAAGTAACTTGACTATCTGTAATTCTCCACCATCCATAATTTGTTTGTTGTCGATGTGAATCTGAATCTTCTTATGTTTGAATAAGAAACGAAACAGGAAAAAGCCTTACATTTTGGTTAATGCGTAGGTACATCTGAAAAATATACTACAGATCATAGGAGAAATCGACTTATGACTAATGTCTTTGCTATCAAGGCATATTTAATATATTTGGAACACGACTGTTGACTACGTTTTCGGAACACACCCTTTAGTAACTAATCTGGTAACTTTTAGTGGTGTGAGTAAGGCTTTTCAAATTACTCCTCCTGGTTTTTAAATGAACTATAGAGGTGTGATCTATATGAATGGACCTTAATGAAATTTGACAACAAAGCTTTGTAGTCTTAAACTTCAAAATATTATTGATTGTCTAGTTGTCAAAATTTTTTCGTTGTGTCAGATAGGGACCAAAAACTATTTCATTACTAGTTAAACTTGACAACAGTACCGAAACGTCGAAATAAAAAATAAAAAACATTATTGAGGTTTGATTCCCAAAAAACTAAGAGAAAAAAGAATAATTAATTGAACTTACAGAAGATATTCAGTAATATTTTGTTGTCAAATTTTCTAAGGTCCATTCACAGTAGATCCTTGGTATAATGTGAGATTAAATATTTTATCTACAACTGTCATATAACGGGTACGATTTGACACTATTTTCAATGTCATAATGACGTATATTACCGCACTAGTGCGTTTTTGGATACATCACCGCACTAGTGCGATAATAAGAATCTAAAAAAATATTAATATTAGAATTGAATATTTAAAATAATACTGGAAGTTGCATTTTAAACTCATTTTTATAGAATTTTGCTCATCCAACTTTGACAATTTGATAACATAACTAATTTATTTTATTTCCACAGCTTTGTTTGTCTTTGTTGCTATGGTCACAGAATATGATAAACAGTACCTTATGTTTGCAGTCAATATTAATCAAAATACTAATAAACAGTTGTAAATTTTGTACGTAACACGTGTGATAGGAATTATTAACCCACTTATGTGATTACACGACTCGGCCTACGGCCTCTTCATGCAAACTTCACATGCGTGCGTTAATAATGTCCATATCCCACGTAAATAACTATTATTGTATGACATTCTAACAAACTTTATTTAGGTGAAGCATCTAGATCATAGTAGGTATATTAAAGTATAAGTGGATATTAAGGTCTTTAAAACACGCGCGATTTAGAGCAAGTGTTTTAAAGACCAGTTATCCACGAATACTTTAATATACCTACTATTAATGATCTAGATGCTTCACCTAAATAAAGTTTGTTATTTTTTTTATTGGTGCACTTTGAAATTATAAATACTGGTCTATAACTGCTACAACAACAAGAAATGGAAATCATAGATGGAAATAAGAACTGAATGTCAAATGGTTGAATTCGTGATGTATATGATGTATACCTTGCGTTGTCATGGAAATGAGAAAAACATAAACTAATTTTTATTTTGATGGAAGTTCATCCTTATTGAGTTCTGTGAATGTCAATAGTATTTATTTAAATACCATTTCCTAAGATTTGAAAAATCGAGAAATTAATATTTCAAACAATACCAACGGCAATTTCCATTTTAGTTTATAAATTTGACATTGTTGAATATTGTTCGAATAAAAGTTTAGACGTTACAAACTTTTCCTGTCAGATCAATAATAAAAAAAGTGTCATTTAGACATGATTTAGACCATAGATTTAGACTTCGTTTCTCGAGTTGTTAATGTTGCCACGGTAACTTTAAAACACGCGCGTTTTTTAAAGTTCGATTTAAACACGCTGAGGCGTGCTTTAAATAGGTGAAATGGTTGACCAATAAAAAAAATCTGAATAGTTGAACATAAATAGTTATTTATGATACGTGAAGTGCGTGAAGTTATACTTTTGCGCACGAGTTGCGAAATGAAAGGCACGAGCGTGGCGTATGCTTTTTTCGCAACGAGTGCGCAAAGTACTTCACGCTCAAGTGTCATACAAAACTTTATCTACGACCACATGAAGAAAAAATAAAAATATGTGCTCTGAAAGGGTTGAAAAACATAAAAATGAATTTTGTATAAACAAATATATACACAACGAATTCTAATTATTTCAATTTATATTCACAGTAAAGAAGACAATTATTTAAGTTACTAGTTATAACATTGGGTAATTTGTCTTTTTTCAAAGTAACAAATATATTTCACTATGTCTAACACTTCTGTCAAATTTACTGACAGCACAAAAGTTTATACAAAAAACGACTAAATTCAAGGCAACTAGATACTAATTACGTAGCATTTAAAAAGCAATGATGATTTACGCACGCTTTTGGGTGATATAATGAAAGTCCCATGTAAAAAGCGTTGTTCATTTACGCACGCTTTTTAACGTATGTATAATGTATGATTTCACACATTTCTTTTTTGGTTCGTAAATGCCTAATTTTAAAGGAAGTCGTAGATAAAAGTATCTTAAAGATAGGAAGTTGCTGTCAGTATTTGCAATTATGCTTGGGAAGAGTAGCATCATATTCAATGAGTTTCGGCGCACATAATATTGAACGAGCCCAATTATATAAGACGAAAAATCAAAGAAAAGGATTGAATACAACTAAATGCAAATAACAGCCGAATGTAGTCAAATTTGATTACCATTGTTGGGAAGAGAAATTTTCAATATTCAATTACTTGCGTTATCAGGATAATATCATGAGTTTTATCCAGATTTTCCCATGATTTATGATTGAAATTGTTATTAATCGATAGACACTTCCATACTTGGAATCACAAAACTGATTAAGACATATTTCAATAACAAAAATAATACATCACAAAAAAAGTGACATCAAACGCGCTTTATTAACAACATTTCCGAAATAAGCAAAAAAATGCTATCCCAATAAAACCGCTCCTGGAGCGGGCACTTCATTCCTGGAAGACTATAATATTGTTAAAATGGTATACAATAAAGTAGTTCAACTCACGTTTTAAAAGGGTATGTGAACGGATTTGATGATGGCTTTTGCAGTCTTAAACTATGAAATATTATTGATTGTTTAGATTTTTTTTGTGGTGTCAGATAGGGACCAGGATTTTATAAAAACTCAACTATTTTTTGATAACGGTTACTGGAACGTTACCGAAACCTTGAATTAAAAATATAAAAAAGATTGTGGTATGACTTTCCAAGAAATTAACAAAAAGAATAAACGTAATTAATGTTACATTGTTTTCTTCATCCACAAATGAGATTCAACTAATTAACTATTTGACACATAGACGACTATAAAATTCGTTCATCGATTACCTGCAAAGATGTGAATATCAATCTACAAATCCTTTAATGAAACTTGACACTTGCACGAGTAACAAAATCACTTTTAAAGTTATTGTCACATCCCAACCGCGATTCAACACATGTGCGTCTGGTTGAAGAGACCGTCGAGGAATTGAAGAAATCTAAAGCAGCGTGTTCTTGAACGCATGCGTTTTAAAAGGAATCACCACGCGGTAGGTACTCGACAAGGCTTATTGGCAATTTTGACATTAATACACACATAAAAATAATTTATCGAGACTAAATAATAGATTATCTTGACAAGCATTGGTTACAATGTTACTGTGAACTGTTATTCAAACTAATCTTGGTTTTCATCAAAGTTCATTCCACATCCATCAGGGAAGCGTGAATTATACAGGGTGATTATTTAGTTTTATATATTTGACGGTATGAACTTGAAAATTTAGAAGCCTCAAAATGTTTAGATTAATTTGTAATTGTACATTTTAT
>CAJUYG010004355.1:0-14503 GCA_910591675.1 Galerucella calmariensis
TTATTATTATTATTATTATTATTATTATTATTATTATTATTATTATAAAACTGAAGTTCTTACCGTGAGTCCCGCGACACGTTCTTCAATTTTTTTATATTGTTTATACTGCTAAGTTCGATGACGAGGGACAATTAATCTATAGTTAAAACGGCTATAAATATTTTGATGTTTACTTTGTGTTTTTTCAACTAACTCAACTTAAAAAGGTAGCATTGGCAAGTTCATCATTCCACCTACCTTGGAGAGTATTTGACCGTTATTGTTAGTTTTGTCATGTTTAGTTCAAAGTATGTTTCTTCATATTATTCATGTTATTATTTCGTCTTTATTCGTCTTCCGGCGTGCGTTTCTGCAGTTTCTGTGAGTGCATAAATATTCACTATGCCTATGATGTATTTCTAATTTTCAATCATAGCTTTGCGATTCTTCCATTTTCTAGTAATTAGGAAGGCGGGGTCGCTAAATAGCGTCATTCTCGAGCGCCGTCGAGATCTATCAAAATCGAAAGATAAAATAATTTCGAAAAGAAAAGCTCGTATGGTAAAAACCATTTTAGCGGTGGGTATGGCGTGTACGGTTTTTCAAAAATGTTAAAAAAAAACAGTTACTTGGTCATTCTCGAGCGCGTCAGATATTCATACCACGTATGCCCCAAGTGTCTCTGATAACAACGGTATACTAATCTGCCGGTTTGCGTGGTGGGTAGGCATATAAAGTAGTTAAAAATTCGAAAAAAAAATTACTCGAGCGAGTCAGATTTTCGGAAGGGGTGTTGAGTTACGACTTGAAAATGCAAAAAAAAGTTCTTTTGAAATACTTGAGCGCGTGAGATTTTCATAGGGGAGGTTTATCTCGGTATCCTGAAAGCATATTCCCTTAATCTGACAAAAATGTTGGTGGGTTCTCTAAATCTGACCGAAAAAGGTCTGTATTACATGTTTATGACACATTCCCCTTTTTTGCTTCAATTCTTCATTTCGTTTTGCTTACGGTACGTCCAAAAAATAGTTTGAGTATCAACAGGCTATTGAATAATATAAATAAATGAAACTGTACATGTTAATAATACTTTTGTATACAGATACGCGTAACTTTTTCCGAGTCCACAAAAATTGTCGAGAAGCTTTAGGAAAAAAAAATTTGAGATAATATAATAAAAGTAACATAATTTAATCATCGTTGTTCTATATCAATTTTTTTTAACACCCTCCGTTTTCGAGATATTATACTCAAAAAACGGGAGTTTAAGTTTTCATGAAATATTTTTTGTGTAAAATGGAATTACCTTTTTTTTATTCAAACTTTTTTTTTGTAAAATGTATCGTTCGCGACTTATATGCCGCAACGCGTTTTTCGGAAGACGAATGGCTCCTCCACACTTCCGGTCATGCGGAAACCGGCAGATTTTGTATTTTTAGTAAGTTTTAGATTATATTCTTCAAAATAAAAAAAAAATAAAATCGCGCTCGAGAATACCGGATTAACGTTTTTTTTTTCAAGTTCGTGACCCTATAATTCGGCGGCGTCAAGGACTTATCGTCAGATTAGTTAAATTTAGTCTCAAAACACTAAGATCAACCCCATCTGACGTGCTTGAATATTTCAGACTATCGTTTTTTTTTACTAATCTGATAGTCTATCCCAGGTGCGCGTCACTACATATAGAGCTAATACTTTCCAAAGTTGTTCTATTAGGTCTAAGGTATCTCTCATATCTTCAACTGCCACGCTCGAGTATCCCCGAAAAATCCCCTATTCGCCTCCCTAACTATAGTTTAAAATGTATCATATTACTTCGACTGTTCCCTTTAACGTAAATCCCCACTTGTTAGGTCCTTGCTTATTCCCCCACTGTAGGAAAATGTATATTTACCTTTCCTCATTTCTCCATTTTTCTCCCATCTAACCTCCCGAACTGCTGCTGCGAATCAGCGCTTTGCAAATACGTATTTTCCTTAATTTGATTTTTATTAGATGTTGCTTCACGAAATACCTATACCTGCTGAGGAGATTGTTGGGTAGAAATTATAAAATATTTCATTACTGTTAACTAAATGGAGCATATTCCAACAATAAACAGACTGAAAAGGTAACAAAACAAATTGCCTGAACGAGTTAATTATTTTAACCCTTACTACGAGCGGTATCTTTTCATAATCATCAAATAAATCCACTAATTATCAAATTCCGCAACAGATATATTATACTAGACCGTTAATTTTATTTTTGGATATAAATATAGACCAGGCTGTAGCTCTTTGCTTTTATAATTGAAACTCAAACGGTCAGAAATGGTAACATGATTTTAATTGTTTTTATAGTGAGGAATGGGAAACAATACCATCGTGGTTCAAACAGAGCTGGCTGGTATCTCAATTGCCACAAAAGAACTAAGCAGAAAATGAATTTCTGGAAAAACATAACAATCTGCACTGATAGTAGACAAGCCCTATTAGCCTTGAACAGACAACGTGTTATATCGGGGCAAGTACCTACTAGAGTGCTAACGCTTCTACAGATTACAATATTATCCTGATGTGGGTTGAAGGGCTAGACAGGAGTAAAGGTAATTGCATTAACGATTCTTTATCCAGGGAAGTGGATGGACTGAAAATTTTAGGACCCAGTGACACCTACGGCCAGATGACTTCGAGAATTGCAGAACTAGCCAAATGTTACACCCATGCTCAATCCCTCAAGAGATGGGATGGAATCAAAGGATGCAGTCTTGCCAGGATGACCCTGGGCGACCCTGGGAAGCTGGCATCAAAAAAATTTTGGCGATGACCAGAAAAAATCTACGTGAACAGGAAGATGAAACTGTCTGGCATGTCTTATGCGAGTGTCCGGAGTTATCGTCAATAAGAGAGTGTGTGTTCGTGGGTGTTGGAATACACGTGCCAATATAAAGGAGATGTCTTCTAGTGACCTGTCCACCTTCCTGGGAAGGACAGGATGGACGATGACCTAGGAGGACAGTTCCTCAGGAGGACGTATAATGAATCACATGTGGCCTGAGTGCTGTGAGCCTACACTCACCCTCCCTACTTTACAGATACAAATACAACTTCACTTTTATAATTGAAACTCAATCGGTCAGAAATGGTAACATGATTTAAATTTTCCTTTATTCTCTTAAAATTACTATTTCAGGTCAAAGATATATTGACATATTTATTTTATATTTCTTATTCAACGTATTGGTAGCGTTCCAGCTACCGTTGTCAAGAATAATTGAGATGTTATAAAATTCTGGGACGCTACCCCAACGTTGGAAGGAAAATAAAAAATATTTTGGCTTGATTTCCTGAAATATATAAAAGAATAATGAGTATACCAAAAGGAACATAATATAGAATATGAAAAACAAACCCTGTTGGAAATAAGACTTTCGAAATTGCCAATCTTGGTCATGTTGAAGTGAATCATAATTTTTAAGCATTTATAATATCTCTGAAATTTCGGGAATTTCCAGTTATAAGCTTCAATCAGTTCAAAAACTGAATGAAGACGAACCTGACCGTATTTATAATATGCAGAAAAGATAACTAGCCAACTGACAAACGATAAAAGATTTTCATATTCAATATGCTTTTCCGACGAATGCATTTTTCATCTGAATAATTTCGTCGATCGACAATAACCACCGCTATTGAAGTGACACCAATCCAACATTATTTAGAGAGAGAGAGAGAGAGGGAGAGAAGGACATTCTCAACAACCGGAAAAGCTTAATATGTATATCGGAATTCTTGAAAATGGGATAACTGGAATATATTGTATGCCAGGAAATCTTAATGAGGTTACCTATGTACATTGAGCGTTTGAGACTATGGACAATGAAAATTTTAGGAGACACTATTTGATTTCAGCGTGATGGGGTATGGAACGAAATTAACTTGCTTGGATTCATTGAGCATTTGAAATGACACCAAATGAAAAGTATTTTAAAATTGTGTATGTTTATTAGACCTGTCCCTAAGAAGGGCAAAATCGAATTTTAATTGGTTCAGAATAATTCAAAAAAAATGTCAGAATTTTTTAAAAATTGTCCCTCCATATTTATCCACCGTTAGGAAGCCTCACTTTCTCCCATAAAAAAAGCATTGATTTTTCGTGATTTTTAATCTTTTTTTACCGCTGCCCTAATTAACAGCTAAAAAATCATAAATTCTCAGAAAATGTTGACAGTAGGTAATGTTACCTTTTTGTCGATTTTTTTGGAATTTGATACAAGCATTTTTGGGCTAGATCGATCACATCTTTATTCTCTGTATGTTGCGAAAAACGCGGAAAAAAAGCAAAAAAAGTCGAAGAACGTCGATTTGAGAGCTAAAAATAATAGGAATACAATAGCAAATATATATAATATATTATATAGTGCTATTCAAAAGTCCCCTCTCCCCCTCGTATCTTTTGAACGGCTACACTTACATTAATAAAATTTGGAGGGTGAAAATAAAGTGTTGTAAACTTCTCTACGAATGGTAACAGGTGACGTAATAGTAATAGATGACGTCACAGTGCCACTCTGGCCAATAATTTTAAATAGGATCTTATGGCAAGTGATATCCCGTTTGAAAGGCATTGACATTGGCTACACAGCCATATTAATTTTGTTTGGACTTGAAGTAATTTTGACGGATAAATTAAATAAATACCAAAATTATTATTTCACATTTAAATATTGAAGATTTTTCAGTCCGCATTTGGTTAATTGTCAAAAAAATTGAATTTTAATTTAATAGTATTTGTTGCTTTGCAAAGTTTTTATGAATAGCTTAAATATTTATTTTTATTATTGTTTAACGAGAAGTTTAAGAGTTTACATAATCAAAATGGTACGTACTCAAGCCGACAAAGTAGCAGCTATCTTAATAATGGTGAATCTAGAAAGAATCTCCATGAAGCGGAACGTTTATTTAATGAGAGATACCCAGATCGCCCTATCTCGAGAACTTATTTGAGGGAGCTCCTTCACAAGTTTGAAGCAACAGGTAGTGTTCAAGATGCCAAACGATCTGGTCAACTAACATTTAGTGATGATAAAAAAATTGATATAGTTGCTGAAATGGTAGTAAACCCTACTTCCTCTTCAACTAAAGTTGCGTCTATCTGTGAAGTAAGAAAAAGTACAGTACAGAGAGTGTTGGCTAAAAATAAATTTCATCCATACCTACAAGTTAAAAATGGTGCACCACCTTTCGGATGACGACCCCGACAGAAGACTCGAATTCTGTGAATGTATGACAAATAAAATTAGTCAAAACCCACATTACACAAAAACAATTTGTTTTTTTAAATATGGAGAGATTTTTTTTTTAAAATTCTGACATTTTTTTTGAATTATTACGAACCAATTTGGGGGGTAACACCATTAAAATTCTATTTCGCCCTTCTTAAGGACAAGTCTTAGGTTTATATCGTAGGTGCTTGTCTGTTCGGAAAAAACAAAGTTAGTCCTCAGGACTCTGTTTCCAAAGAAATAGAAATCTTCAAGAAGCGCCTAACTAAACGGGCGTAGAAATCGCAGCGGATCTTCTGAAGCGTACCATATAAATGCATCAAACTAGACGGGCGTTTTTTCCAGGGATATCATCTGCTAGCGAGAGCGAGCCGAGCGAAACTGCTCGCGCTCTTCACGCTCCTCGCGGACACTCTGGCGTATCGCTAAGAACGGGATTCATTTTTTAGTTCGAAGAAAAAATACGTGATACCAAAAAATTTACGCTTGAAGTTGAAAAGCGTCCACTACTCTACAACATTAAATTGGAAGAATATGGGAATGGTGAATTGAAAATTAAATTATGGGAGGAAATGGAAGTTGTAATGTATAAGGTTATAAACCAGAAATAATAATAATAATAATAATATTTATTCAACTAAAATTTTTGACAACTGATAGATATACAACAGTACATATATGAATAAATATACTAATCACAGAAGCAGTGTATAAAGCTGCTTGTTTTGTGATGTAAAATAACATTTAACATTTAAAAATATTTACATTTCGTAATGTTCGATATTCTTCTAAGAATAAAATTTAAAATTAATGTGTGCGACATATTCGGGAATTTTTGACTACAATTAATGTGTGCGATATATTTGGGAGTTTTGGACAAAATTTAATGTGTGCAACATATTCGGAATTTTCTGACATACAGCAATGAGAGAATAAAGTGAAATTTTATAGTGTCAGGTTCGTTGAATTATTGTCTCTATTTACGATTTATTAGATCGGAAAATATTGACCTCTCCGTTTCAGTAATCCATTTTTTAATTTGCTTTTTATATTTACTATATTTGTTTATAGTTTTTAAGTGTTTGGGTACCATTGCATAAATTCTTGGTGCTAAGTAATATGCATTTCTCTGCCCAATAGTCTTCACACCTCTAGGCCGAATAACACCATCGTGGTGTCTGGTATTGTAACAGTGACTATATGAAGTAAGTACATCTCTCTCTTTATAAATGAATAAACCAGAAATGGTTGATAAATAATAAGCTATAAAAATAATTTGAAAAAATGACTGATATGCTCTTTATACAGAAAAATATGAATTCACTTGATACTCATATAAATATTGGAAATTGAAATATGAATAAGGCGAGAACATAAATTGGAGCAAACATATACAGCGGATAGGAACAATGTAAGTTTGCTTATTATCGGTGCACTTTACCAATGTATGGTTGGGCTCAACAGCCCAGGCACTTGAGCTCAATTTTTGTACCATACCAATGTAGGGATTACTAAAACCAAAGAATACACCAGCTAACAAGAAGCGAAGCCCGACGCAATCTCTTTGAAGTTTTGGTAACAAAAATATATGACCTTGAGAGACCGACGTTGACAGATAACTTAGTAAATACACTGAGAAGAGTAATCAAATTTTTCAAATATTGGCGATATAATTCGTAGTTACACGTAGAAAAAAACCTCGACATTAAAACATTCAGGTTCAGGAAATTATTTTTTATATGATTACTTACCGATTTATGTACCGACATATACACGATTACTACAAATTGTTTGTTTTGAGAGAATATTACTTGACAATCAAACCTCTGGGCCCACCACCTATTATATTTATTTCAAGTTGAGCAGTAAAATTAACAAACACCTATTATACATAATTCAACAGTACACTTTCAGTTGGTAAAATCATGCAGTGTTTCAGTTAGATATGTGTTGTTTTTCTAATTATTTTAATTTCTGCCGAGCACTGCAAGTAATTATATGTGAATAAGTATTTAAAGAAGCATTAGGAAGGATATTGAAACAAATGTAATAATAAAATTTTTTATTTGGTTTACTAGAAATGAAAATAGTGTCTACAAATGGGATAAAATAGTTATTCCACATGAAGAAGGTCCTGGTTCAGGTGACTATGGCGTGCCGTTTTGGTATTTAATAACATCGTTTTAAAAACAAAAACAAAAATATCTCTTCTTTCAAAAATGTTTATTCCCTAATTATTCTGTTAATGAATTAAAATTATGTTTTTCATAATAATAATACAGGAATTTCCATTATGAAAAACATAATATAAATTACCGATTTAAAATTATGAAAAACATAATAAAAATTCATGAATCAAAATTATAAAAAACATAATAGAAATTCAATTTCCATTATGTATTGAGGTTGCCTATACTAATCTAATGCAAGTATTAAGTACCTGAAATCGTATAGTAAATGCATTACTGCAGAATAGGCAACCTCAATACATAATGTAAATTGAATTTCTATTATGTTTTCAATAATTTTAATTCTTGAATTTTTATTATGTTTTTCATAATTTTAAATCGGTAATTTCTATTATGTTTTTCATAATTGAAATACGTGTATTATTATTATTAGAATCATAATTGAAATTCAAGTATTAAAATTATGAAAAGCATAATAGAAATTCAAGAATTAAAATTATGAAAAACATTATACAAATTCAATAATAAAAATTATTGAATAAATAATACAAAACGGATTTGTATTATGTTTTTCAAAATTTTTTCTCTTCAATTTCCATTATGTTTTCAATAATTTTAATTGTTGAATTTCCATTATGTTTTTCATAATAATAATACACGAATTTCAATGATGAAAAACATAATAGAAATTACCGATTTAAAATTATGAAAAACATAGTAGAATTTCAAGAATTGAAATTATTGAAAACATAATAGAAATTCAATTTACATTATGTATTGAGGTTGCCTATTCTGCAGTAATGCATTTACTATACGATTTCAGGTACTTGCACTAAATTAGTATAGGCAACCTCAATACATAATGGAAATTGAATTTCTATTATATTTTTCATAATTTTAATTCATGAATTTTTATTATGTATTGCATAATTTTAAATCGGCAATTTATATTATGTTTTTCATAATAGAAATTCCAGTATTATTATTATGAAAAACATAATTTTAATTCTTCAACAGAATAATTACGAAATAAAAATGTTTGAAAGAAGAGATATATATTTTTTTCCTCTTTTAAAACGATGTTATTAAATACCAAAACGGCACGCCATAGGTGACGGTATGTTATCTGCAATATTATAATGTTATGTTTAATAATGTGGATTTTGTAAGAAAAAGTATATGTGTTTTTAAAATATAATACGGTTACAGTGGCCTGTATATTGAATGTGTAGTTTATTTGGCACAGCTACAGCAGACTTGACATCTTCAGTACCAACTTCCATTTGAACATATTCATTATCTAAAATATATATATAGTAAACAACCAATGAGCATCATTGTACACAAAAAAATATTTTCTTTCCAGATGAGGAGGGTCCTGGTTCAGGTGACGGTATGTTATCTGCAATATTATAATGTTATTTTTAATAATGTGGATTTTGTAAGAAAAATATATGTGTAGTTTTTTATGTATACTTATACATACTTGTAAATAAACTATACGTTTTGATGCATTGCATATACAGATGTATTTGAACAATTGAAATATTTACCCAATAATGGCAAAGCTTGACAGCTAGGGAAATGTTCTGTTCCACATGAAGAAGGTGACGGTATGTTATCTGCAATTATAATGTTATTAATTGTTGTAATTGATTTAAAACAAAGTAAGAGTTGGTACTGCCACAAAGTAGACTTATTATAAATACAAATAACAATAAAATACATCAACTGATTCCAATAACTAAAATCAAGCTCAATATTTACCAGAGTGAACAATTATCTTTCTTGGGGGATCATTTCTCAAAACATGACTATGTCGTTTTAGTCCTAAGAATTTCGTAGGTACAGCTAACTCTAACAATCTTCTAGAGCTTCCACCCTTGGTGATAAATTTGTCTTCAAAATGAAGCTCACACAGTTTGTAATTTTTTTGGAGTTGAACTGTCGTCTTTCCAGACAAATCTTCATGATTACAAGCTTGTAACCATAGCTGGGATCTAAAATATTTCAAGACAATAATAAGTTCAGGCTAATATCAAATAATAAACAAATAATATATTTGCTGGTGTATTATTTGCTAATATAATATGTTTATTGTTAGGTAGAATAAATAAGTCAACACAACCTATCACAAAAGTTGTTCACTTCATGAAAATTCTATTTAATGAAAATGTCAAAGAATACCTAATCAAATATTTATTTGAGTATTTTTTATACTTATGCTTAAATTAGCAAAAGAAACTTAAAGACTTACCTAACAGGGTCTTTTGGGAATCCAAACATATAGATATTACCTTCTCCTGTTCCCGAGTGACATCCCCGAACAGCACAAGTTATTCTTCCCATAGCTTCAAGTAATTCGGTAATAATTTTCAAAACAAGGGACAAAGTAAAAATTATACACCAAAATTGAAAAATGCTTTTTGTTTACCAAGCTGGTTGACAGACAACAAACAAAGTGAAATATGACAATAATCTTATTATAAAAAGGTAGAACGTGTCGCGGGACACACGGTAGGAACTTTAGTTCCTATTAAGCAAAAGTTATGTAATACATCTGACGTTATAGATAAACAATTTGCATATTTTTTGGTGGTTGAGTAGTAAGCCCACCAGACTCTCACGCGGTAGACCCGGGTTCGATTCCCCGCGAGGAATTTTTTTTATTGTTAATTTTATTTTTAAATAATCATTCTGCTTGATATTAATAACGACAACAGGTAGACGTTTGAAATATTCAGCAGAATATTCATTATTATAGATAATGGTACGGTACCCTCCATGAGGGAGTCCGACTGGCAACATCTACTTATAACAGCATCGTATATTTAAAAAAGGAAACCGTAGCATTATACAAATTGGACATTCGTTTACCACAAAATTAGTGGAAACATAAAATTGAATTGTTAAATTTTTAATTTGAAGTTATATTACAGTTTATAGAAATTTTTATTTTCTAGATTCTTTCCTAAGTGGGTCGTAGAAAAAATATGCTGCTCGACTCGTGTGGATTGTCCATATCGCACTTGAATGATTGAGCACTCCGCCTACGGCGTCGTGCTCCATCTTCGTCCTCGAGCGATATGGCCATCATATCCACACTAGTTGCACAAACTACAATTTCTTTCAAAATATGCCCTTTTACATTTAAAAACTACCTGCCAAATGTCAAATCAATTTATCCATCCATTTTAAAGTTATCGAATTAAAACATTCAAGTTTTCAAAATTTCAACACCCTGTATTTCGAAAAGTAGCTAGACCCCTCAATCGCGCAAAAAAAATTATGGAAATAATAGTAAAAATTTATCCGAACAAATTCAAGTAGATCACTAGCACTGCGAATACCAGCTTTGCATAGAATTTCAGAATGCTCGCATTGCATGCGGGCGGCCCGGGTTCGAATCCGGGCAGGAGCATATTTATTATTATGAATCGCTGCTTCGTAAACGAGAGAGAGACTACGCAAAAGCAAGGCACATAACGAAGCAATGTAACATAACGTAGTGTAACGTAACGCGTAACGATCAGATCTTTCGCGTCGCGACGTCTGGTCGCTCAAACATAACCTGGCGTAAAGAACTAAAGTTCCAAAGACATGCGCATACAAAAAAATGATCCGAAGCTTCGCTTCTTGTTGAGCTGGTGTATTCTTTGCTAAAACCATTGAAGTTATTGAAACTGATCGATGACACTTGTTTCTTATCAATCTTCAGCTACCTAATTCTGGTCTGGGGAACTTGTGAGATAGCACACGAAAGCCTATGCATATGTCATGTCATGTCATGTCATGTGCATGTTGATTTTAAATATAAAGTTTTTTCATTGCTATTCGACAGATTGATGATTACAATTGAGTTTTAGGTCTGTGGGCTTCATCCTATATACATTTTAAACCATTTCACTATTCTGTTACAAGCTATTGTAGCTCTTATTTTGAGATTATTTTATGACTGATCAAACGAATTTCTTATCCACAAAATCATTTCTAATTCATAACCTCACTTACCTCACACTTGAACACGCGAACAGTCAAAAGAGCTAGTAACCAATAAAACAGCTTGAGCACGGGATTTATGATTGTCTGCTATCAGTTAGTTTAGTTCAAATATATCTAAAACATGTTTCATTTGTAACAAGCTTAAATGCACCGTTAAAGAAAAAAATTTATAACTTCGGTCCCATAAATCGATACCTCATTTTAATTTGTCGCCTTATTAAGGGCTATTAATCTTGAGAACGGGATTAATTGCTTTAAAATCAAAGGAGTAATTCTGGAATAAATGTACTCCTTTATATAGGGTCACAGCAAAACTTGTTAAATACGTTTTATTTAATAAATTGTCTTCAGCAATTATAAATATCAAGCTGGATAAATTTTTTTAAATAAATATTTTTTGTCAATGCAATAATTATTAAATAATATATTTTCTATTTCCAATTTTAATTAAATCTAGATCAATAAAAACGTTGCATGTCTAACAGTTTATCAATTATAAGAATACTTGCGTAGTTTTCGACGAGAAAAAAACATTGCAACTGTCAGATTGTTTTTGTTTTCGTTTAATTTCAACATTTATTTGTTATACGTAGGTGTCGAGTGATGAAGCTGTAAATATAACAAACAAGCAGGCAACGTATTTGCCGATAAAGTCCCCAAAGAGAAGAGTCCATTATGTTCGCCTACGCTTCCGATGATGCGCGTGCTCCCGTGTCTATATCTGATCTGGAAAGTCTGGAACACTGGAAGGGAAGCTCTTTTCACCTGGATGGCTAGCAAACAGAACAGGACTTCAAGGGAGAATTTTTATTCACGGTATTTTTACTTTACTGCTATTTATTACGTTTAGGTAGAAATAAGTAGAAATTAATATAAAAAACAACATATTGGAATATAAATTTCAATATAAAATGAATTTGCTCCATAAATTACCTGTGTCAACTCTTACTACGAAATTTTTCAAACTTCTATTACGAAACGAAAGACGAAATATTTTTAGTACAATTATTTCAACATCTTTTTTCAGTTTACAATAAACAAGGAAGTTCAAAAACATTTTGTTAATAAAGAATTGCCTAACTTGTTGGAATATTAATTTCAAGAATTTTTCCTAACGGCAATAACTGGAACGAAGTGTTCAGGTGTTCAGAAAACACCATAATAATTTTCTCAAATTTTTAAATCTACAATTAATAGCTTGAAATTTTGTTTAATGTGGCCTGTTTGCTTTTGATGAGGCGCACGGCGTTAGGTTAGGTTCTATGTGAGTGGGGCCTTCTCGCCACTCCCACTGCGACCTTCGTTAGGTCTATTGTGGCTCACCCCCAGGGATTACAATTCACCCCACAAGCCTGTGCTTCTGACGAAGTCCATGGTTGTATTTCGTGATACTTTTTTGAAGTCGTTCGGCTGTAAGGTACTGAAACCGAATGTATTATACCTTACCCTGCCCAAGGCTGGGCATGAGCATAGTTTCGTCCTCCAAATTACAGAACCGACAGTCCTAAGTCTGAACCAGACTCATCTTCTTTAGGTGGTTATTTAGTCGACAATGTCCTGTAAGCAGTCCCGACAGAATGCGTAGGTTTGCTCTACTCCATTCCAGGATCTGCTTATTTTTTGTACTCGAAGGGTACTATATGAACGCCTTCGAGTGAGAAAGCCCCGGTATGTCTGCCCAGGACGTGTAGGTTTTCCTCTCCACCCAGGTAGCTATGGCTGATCTAGTAGTGCTTTCCGCAATGCCAAAAAATGGTTCAGATTCGATGAATAAAGTCTCCGATCTTGCTCCGATTTTGCCAAAGTGTTGGCCTCTTCGTTGCCTTCAATGCTCGATGTGTCAGAACCTAGGTCAAAATGACTCTGTTTTTCTTGCCTACTATTTCAAGGAATTGTAGATATACCATGTTAGATTTTATCCTATTCGAGCTCAGTGCTTTAAGAGCAACCTGGCTATTTGACAGGATGTGTATGTTCTTTTTCACAACAGGTTGATTCATCGGCTCTCTTGCAGCCAGTTCAATTGCGTATACTTCAGCCTGGAAGACGGTAGCGTACCTACCTAGGTTGGCTGTGATTTCAACTCTGTAATCCGTTTCTAGGAAGATTTCTTCGCTATCCCTCAAGGAAATGAGGATCTTGAAGGGCTTGTCCACGTGAAGTTTTGTGACAGAAAGATCCAAGGGCATCCCAAGAATGTGGTGATTTTGTATTTCCCTCATCAATCCCGAGTGATCCCTCAGAGTTCGAGATAGAGTTACGGCAGTGCAAACTTTTTTATTGAAAATTTCCTCCTATTTGAAGATCTTTTATGAAAATTCCTTAAATATCAATAGTTTTTTAATTAAAAAAACTGAATGTTTTTATTTTTCATATCAATTTGTTGATAACAATTGGAATTTTTCATGTGCTAATACGTATTTTCGATACATTTTTCCAGAAGTCATGCTGAATCGAATGAGCCATCACTAACATTTTTAGGAGTAGTCCCCGAAGTGCCAATCGTGGGATTAAGTTTTTTTACGGATTATTGTAGATCTATATGTCTAGTTGCCATATCCGGCTAATGACAAGCTGTCAGCATTGGGGAAAACCAGATATACAGGATGTTCCAGAATGTAAGACCTAAAAATATATCTGGTTGTTTTTTTAACCTCAGGTCTTGATTTTTGACTGCGCTGATTAATTTATTGGATGTTGAGGTACTAAATGCTTACATAGCATAACAATAATTATTATCTACAATATACAAAGTGTTTTAAAAAAATAAATAAATTTTCCTATTGATGTTTTTGTTGTTTTTGAAATTTTATAACTTAAATTACACCGAACGTCAATGTGTACGATGCTGTTTCAATTGGGACAAATCAAATGAAAACCTTTGAGGCTTCATGGCCATCAAATTTTCATGCTTCTTTGTTCAAACTTACAGTGTCAAGGTGTTTGATACAAACACTATTTATTCTAAAAAAATATTATAAGAAAATGAACAAGAAACCGATAAACGAATAATAAAAAATTTGTAAACCGATAAGCAAATGAACAAATAAACAAATAAACAAAT
>CAJUYG010004356.1:0-13183 GCA_910591675.1 Galerucella calmariensis
AATTGGCTTTGTTATATCTCTTTGACTTAACATCCTTGAATATAGTTTGACACCAGAAAACGTAGATAAACGAGAACCACTAACGCTGAACTGATACAACCAGCTTTCCACCTTCGCTATTAGTCCCCTTCTCATAGACCAGGTCACATATATTGATGACTTACCAAATGGCCCCAGACGGTAATTAATGGAAACAACTACAATTCCATAATCCATAACGTATTTTGGACCCCAGTAATCGATTGAGCCAGACCAGCCTGCCAAACCACCTCCATGAATTAAAAATAGCACAGGAAGACGATCGGAGCTACCAGGTTTCTACATATAAAAGTAATTATGTGAGTGGATATTTCATCCTTATTTCTACAGAAAAATTAAAATGTTAGAATATTGTTTAAAGCAATGGGAGGTGTATCTTTGTAGTAAGTCAGTTGATTTTGCTAATGAGTCCGGTTATCAGCCGGGAATTATGCTACACCTTTAAATCAACTTAGTCTCTTGACTTCACCAAATAGTCATAACTCTCTCAATCCGCATTAAAGTATTTATCCACTGACTTACTTCACACAGCTCTTCTGGGTCTCCTATGTCGTCTTCAGTTTTTGAATATAATAGTGATAACAAAAATGTTGGTGCTAAAATGTTTGCATGCTTTGGTATAAATAACCATTACAATGAGGTCACCCCAAAATAGATAGCTTGTCATGGATAATTGAAGGTAGTCATAGGATCCACTGAAGATATAAAACTCCTGGAACTAGAGCGCTCAAGAAGGATCTTTTGTGAACATTGTTGAGCCTGATAAGGACGACCAGTATCTTCGCAAGAACAAAAAACCGAGGTGCCAATAAATTTGACTTAACGTAATTTATAAATCTATTAATTATTTTTCAACACAGGTTAACGAAGCCACCTGAAAACTCATTTTTTCACGTACTCCATCGCAAATTGCGCTGAAGGCATATCCCCTATGAAGGGGATGACACTGCTGGTATAAAGGGACCAGAATTTGTTCAACCATCCTTTGTCGTTACGTCATACATTATCCATCTTGCTCTCTCATTCATGAAATGGATGAGACGAAATTATGACGTTATTAACGTATTTATTATCTGAGGTTGACATAAATTTTATCTGTTACTTTTGACAGTTCAGTTGTCGTATTTTAAAAACAATTCTTAACATAAATATGTCATTGATTGTAATTTTGAGGTTAAGTGTAAAATAACATCCAACCTAACATAAGACATACATAAAACAGCAGAATACGTCACCGATTATGACGTAACGGCAAAGGATGGTTGAACAAACTCTACCACCACACTGACATTGAAGCAGCTAAAAATTGTAACTAATCACTGTCAACTAAGGAGGTGTCTACTTTATTGGAGGTAATTGACACTACTCTGAAGTAGATGGCTATAGAAGAGGAAGCAATTTAGCACGTTTGCTACTATTCTGTAGATTTATGGACAGTTAAAGCAAATAGAGAACAGTAAAAGGTCATTACCGAGAATGTCCGATTACTTGGCAACTGATCACATGTTTAAGTCTCAGATGCGTCTAGTTAACACAGCCTCTCTACGAAAGCTCCCATCTAAATGAAGAGCTATTTTAAGAGTTAATAAGTTAAAAGCAGTGCCACTCTGAAATCAGAATCGGTTATAAGAGAGCGCATAGATTGAAGAAGTTCCTGTTCTGTTCTTCATCTGCGTTAACTCTAAGTATTTGAGTATAAGTAAACTCTCAGTTTCATACTGTCTATGTGTGTGTCTTAAACTGTTTTGACATCTTACTTACAACTGGGGTGTATATGTTCAAATACAAACAATCTTCATTTGACAATAGGGTGGGGTATTTATGATCATGTTGATAACACATTTTTGAATTTTGAATTGTGTCTAATACTCCTGACCATGGCTCTGATTCTCTTGGTAACTGAAATATAATATCAGTTAGCACTTCTATAAACTATTTTAAGTAATAATAGAACTTACTTCATATCTGAGCTCACCCACAGGAGGAGTTGCGTATGGAATTTCTTGAAAAGCATAATAGTTATTTCCTTCTTCACTTTTTAAAATATGACCTCGAATTTTTCCTTTTTCTAATTGAACTATAATATTATCATCATCACCTTTAATTTTGAATATTAGAGTGATCAGATATAACGCTAAACATTTTATTAACACCATATTGTATTTGTCTACGTTTTTGTCAGTATATTAATATCTATTTTGGTGGAGTACTTGAGATAATTTTTTTTAAACACTGATAATTTTGCTAAATAAAGTACTCAAAGGTCGCAATTATGCTGCAATCAAGTAATCAATCAAATATTCTTTATAAAAAATACCAGTTTTCCATAAAATTGAAAAATTGTCCCATTAGTAACAAAAAATTGGTTCATCCTTTCATATTTTTGAAAATTAAGCTGTGTGTATTTATATTCTGCCAAGAAACCACCAGAAGCTGATTCTTCAAGTATCTCTTTTCAAGAGGTTGTCCGTTATTATGTCCGATTGTTACAATAATTGTCCTCTATACTAACGCAAAGTTTAATCACCATTTGTCTATTAGTTTGTTCACAGCTTTCCATGCTATTAGATCATCTCAAGTATGCTCTGCAATTTTCACGATGGATAAAAATATTGAACAAACTCTAACAAATTCGTCTCAAAATATCAGATTTTCTAAAAATCATGATAACGCACCACATAATTAAGAACAAATTTTGTTACAGAAATCTAATCGAATAACCTTTGTATTTCCCTGATATATTCTTTATTTTTTTGGGAATCAAACCACAATGTGACAATAATGTTTTATATTTTTTATTTCGACATTTCGGTAGCGTTCCAGCTACCGTTGTCAAGATTAATTAGTTATCGAATAATTTTTGTTCCCTATCTGACACAACAAAAAAATTTGACAACTAGACAATCAATATATATTTTGAAGTTTAAGACTACAAAACTTTGTTGTTAATAGTATATTACGTAACGTGTGTGGTTAGAAGCATTTTACGCACGAATGGAAAAGTTCCGTGAGTGCGTAAAATGCTTTACAACACGAGTTACGTAGATTACTTTACCTACGACTTACTTGTACTTGTATTTTTTATAAGAAGCATAAGAAATAACAGTTACATAATTAGAGAAGCTCGGTAAACTCCATCTCTATTACTCTATTACCAATAAAAGAAGCACATTAAAGAACTAACGTTTAATCATTATTAATATATTGCTGATTATCGAAAATCCATTTTTCAATTATAATCAATACATATACTTAGCCCTTTGGGCTTTTCGTAGTTAAACGTGGACGTATTGAATGTTTTCAAATAGTAAATTTTGAATAAAATGGTGACGTCTATTGACAGTTGCTAAGATGTTGCTAGGGAAGCCGTGCGATTTACTTTACAGATGTGCGTTTTTTTTTTACAGTGCGTAATAGACGTCATTACATTGATACCGACTGTGTGTTATTGACTGATTACAGGGGGGGTCGTAGGTAAATTTTATTAAGGTCCATTCACAGCAGATCATATCTCTGTTGAAATGTGAAATAAAATATTTTTTCTACGAGCGGGCGGAAAATTGAATTTTCCACACACATTTTAGTGTGGAAATAATTTTCCGCACCGTGTGGAAACAAAGAGCAACAGATCCAAATTACAGCCATTCAACAAGCAACTAGCATCTGCTATAAATTTGAGTAATGCAAATAATTGTACTTTTACAATAAATTATAATACAAATAATTAGGTATTAGATTTTGACATGTAACTATTATTGTTAATAATAATTTACTTTATTTTCACTTTATCAATAATCTAATAAAATATGTTTCTAAATGAACTATAAGCACTTATAATTAGATAAAAATATCTCAACTTTTGATTAGTTCTGTTGACTTTCCTCGCGCTCGTGGAAAAACTATTGTACCTAACACTTGCGGAAAATGGCTGCTTCACCGAACTCCGCTACGGGTCTTTCGGTGAACGGCAGACTCTTGCGGAAAAATTCATTTTCCGCACTTGTTAGGTAAATATCTATTACCTACGACCCCCCTGTATAATCAGTCAATAACACACAGTCGGTATCAATGTGATGACGTCTATTACGCACTGTAAAAAAACGCACAGCTATAAAGTAAATCGCACGGCTTACCTAGCAACATCCTAGCAACTGTCAATAGACGTCGCCATTTCATTCAAAATTTACTATTTGAAAACATTCGATATGGCCACGTTTAACTATGAAAAGCCCAAAGGGCTAAAAGTATGTACTGATTATAATTGAAAAATGGACTTTTGATTATCAACAATATATTAATGATGATAAAACGTAAGTTCTTCAATGTGCTTCTTTCATTGGTGATAGAGTGATAGAGATGGAGTTTACCAAGCACCTCTAATTATGTAACTGTTATTTCTTATGCTTCTTATAAATACAAGTACAAGTAGATCGTAGGTAAAGTATAGTACGTAACTCGTGTTGTAAAACATTTTACGCACTCACGAAATTACGCAACTACGTAACTTTTCCATTCGGGAGTAAAATGCTTCTTACCACACACGTTACGTAATATACTAATATTTTATGACATTCTAACGATACCATAGTCTACTAGAAATGGAATCCAGTGAAGTGCACGTTCCAGGAACGGTTTTTATTGGGATAGCGCTTTTTTTAGGTTATTTTGGAAATGTTGTTAATAAAAATAAGAACATTATTGTGGTTTGATTCCCAAAAAAATAAAAGAATGAAGAATAAGTAATGCCACAAGGAACATACAGAAGAAATTTTTCCTGATATAGCTCCGACCGACTTTCTTCTACTACCAAAACTCAAATTATCTCTATGAGGAACGATTTTAGTAGACAGAAGACATAGAAGAGGATTCGCATTTGGAAATGTTCTGATAGTATTTTTCAAACTTGAATGAATGGGCTTGTTATCGATGAAATATTCTCCTGGTTTTTCTTACGTTATTTTGTAAAACTGAATCATCAAAATAACTAGTGAAATTTTCAGCTCTTAAACTTTCCCCACTACTTAGATATTAGAGGTTGAAAATAGAGCTCCCTTCAAAAGCGACAGAACCGACTGTGACGTCACATTGCATATTGTGCTATGTACACCGCTGTGTTTCACAATATGCAATATCTTTAAATTTTAAAAGTGTTTTTGCTATTTAAGTTGTACTCAGTAGAAACTGGATTTATTGAAGCAGATTCTGCAAATTCACCTGAAGTCGATATCTTTATGGTGAGGGACTACAATTATAGAAACAAAGAATTCACACTTGGTTTCTGAATCGAAATTTCAAAACAATCTATAATACATTGTACATTTTCATATCTGCGTCTGGAGGGAGTAGGAAGTTTTTTCTCAACTTGCACAAATGGGTAAAGGTAACTGGCTAATAACGGTATAGTTTTTTGTATAATGCTACATACTCTGGAAAGTGCTATACCAAAATCGTTTCCTAATATCCTATAAGGTAAATTCAATTTGATCTTTTTTAATGTTAAAAAGATATCAAGCTTGTCTAGCTCACATTTTTTTAGTTAACAAGCTCACAACAAATAATGAATGACTCGGAACTCCCAAATAAAGCTTTGGATTTTTTTCTATCAAATAAAATATTCTATTTCGTCTGACCTATTAGTGTAGATAAAATGAGCTATTCGGATCTGACATACTTAATTCTGACGAGCTAAATGTAGAAGATGGACCGCTATTTGGATATTGAAAACTCTTCGTCCATAGGTCTTTTTACATTCACGATTTCTTTGGAACGATCTCATTGCTAGTGCATTTCCTCTTTTTAGCCATTTTCCATATATAAAACCCCTCGCCCCCGCATTGAATCGCTTTGGAACGTACATAAGCCTTAATGCAAGCCTGAACCCCTATTTCCCGAGATATAGGTTCCATTCGTGTTATCTTCATTTAATTTTCTTCCTCTACTTTATCATCATCAGAGGCTCTATTTTCTGAGCTTAACTTGTAAAAGCATTGACCGTGGCTTTGAACTTTGCATTATTACTCTATTTTTTAGACAGTCAAACAATCTCGGTACTACTCAAGTACTCGGTACTACTGTTCTAAAGTAGGTATATATATTTTTCTGGTGCATTCTTGGATGTGTTAGGACAGTCGGGAATCAAATAGTATTCATTTACCATTTTTTTTCTCACTCCCTTCACAATAAAATAACGAAACAGTAGGTACAGTCAACAGTCCAGCGTTTTTTTTTTCTTACACAAAACGATATACACAATACACAGCTCTCGACTCGCGGTGTTTCAAACGATAGCATATGCAGTGTAACACAGGTAACCACGCCTCGTTTTCGTTTAATCCAATTTCTTTAATTAATTTGAGGGTTTAAACGTTCGCGGAAGAATCTAAAATTTTGGGAATCTGCTTAAAATGAGTTTTAGTTTCTATTATTAACTAAAAAAAAATTTCTTGAACAAGCCCTTGTTTCAAATATCAATTTGAAGTATTTTTTTACATACAGCAATCATTTTTTCATTTTCTTTTCACATACTTATCATATCTACTAATTCACATTGAATACATTGTATGAATTTAAACCGTTTGAAAACAATTATTAGATTAAAAGCGTTTAAAATTGTTATTCAGTAGAAAAAAAAAATACGTAATCTACCATGCTGTCTAATTTCACTTCCTTTGTGATTTTTATGTGTAGTTTTTGTTAAGTTAAATGGCCATTTAACAGTAATCGTATCGTAACGCTTAAAATGGCCAAAAAATGGATACGGTGCAGTTTCTTCGGGACCACGAGTCACAATGTACCCCCTGAAACTCTAATGAACGATCTACCCAGTGGGACCATTATCGAACAATCTGCTTTCTTCTTCTTTCTAGTATAAACCTTGCTGCGCTTTTATTCTCCGATTCCAAGTAGGCCTAGTTGTGATTTATCTAATATACTGACGAAGTAAGTACAGGGCCGTAACTAACATTTTTTAAAGTAGGTATGTGACTAAACTGTCTGCTTGGAGTTAGTTACAAAAACCTTCTTTTCCTCACCATACATGTTTATTTTTTAATAGTTTCTTATCTGATACAGGGAATTAAAAAGAATAACATAGATATGGTGTTTCCTTTTCTATTTACTGTTTTGATTTCAGTTCATTCATTGTTTGGACACTCAGTAATTTCTTTAAGATTTGAGCTATTCACATCAAATCCTGGAGATTTTCATCAGTAAGTCGAGATCGATAATTATTCTTAACCCTCAACTACTGGAGTGGAGTCTATTAGACTCTGACGGACTTTGAATAGTTTCTGTCACTTATAATTCCAATCATATATTCATGCGGTCATCAGTACCTTCCTATTCAGTGTTTTTCTGACACTAAAACAAAGTTGAGTGATTTTGAGTAATTTTACATAGTTTTTCATTCACAATTAGCATCGAAGGAGTCTCACAGACTCCACATCAATAACTACGTTAGAAATTTTTTCCTGTTAAAACTCATAAAATATGCCATAACAGTTATAAAACCAATTTGTCATTACCCAGAAGTACTTTTATCCAAAGACCTAGCAAAATCTCTTGTCCAACCATATATGAAGGACCGCCTTAGGAACCCTAGAATATCGAGTGAATTACGAACACTTATTAGTAGAATCATATGCGTGGAAGCTCCTCAACATGTAGAATTTGTCCTCGAAACACGAAAATATTGTTATATCTGTCCATCCTAATTACACAGAAAAACGAAATACCTATGCAATGACTGCCAGAAGCCAATATGCCTCTCGTGTTGGAGAAAAATATGTTCACGGTGTCTCGAAAAAAGGGATAAAAACATATTGCACAAACTCTTGTTTCAGACAAAATAAAAGTTTTCTATGTTTAGAACAATTCTTCGAAGTGTTAAGTTTGTGAATATTATAAAATATGAGAATTTTTTTCAATTTTTGTCCAAAAATATAATACATTTTAAATACCCAGAAACTTTTGTTCAAGATTTTTAATGTTTTTTTCCATAATACTCAAACTTGTTCCACTTTGATTTTTTAACAAATGAAAAATATTGTCTATTTTGGAATACAATAATATTTGTAATTTTGATGAAATTTCATTTTTTTAAATTCATTTCATTGTGATAGTGGCCGTCAAACTCCAGGAGTCAGACAGACTCCTTCAGCGATTATGGACAAAAAGTTCACCTCAGTGGCTACGGGTTGATGAAGTTCATGTTCGAAAATGCTGATGCTGACCCAAACAAAGTTCACCACACACAAATTTTATCCAGAACTCTTCACTGGAAACTTCCACATGTTTCTGCTCCCTAAAATACTGAAGATCTTTTTAGAACGCAGCCTTTGCTTCCCTCTCACATTATTATGCAACAGTAGATCGTCATATTGAGCATCAACTTCTTCAAGAAATGATTTCGCACGAAGAAAATTCATTAATTTCATCATATTGTCACACGTCAACAAATATAATAGGGGAATACATTTTTATTAAACTACTTACTCTGTAGTGCAAGCTGCTGTGTTCTCGCGGTCCACCATTTAGCGACCTCTGCACTATTTTCTCTGTAACTTTTAACAATAAACAACTTTAAATACATTAGACCGGGCTGAAATACTCGATTTGTAAAACAGTTTGAGTATAATTAAGCAAATTTTAATACCACATCTTACGAATAATGACAATGAATAAATTAATCAATCAACATTTTATGAAATAAAAAAAGTACAATTAAAAATGAGAAGAATGTTAAGTATCAACTTATATGAATAAACAAGGTCGTTTATGCTCATAATAATATACTGTTTTTATACTAACGTCTTACTAAGAAACCGACAGTCTTGAATCTCTGCATAAACCACTTTTGTTAAGGTATGTAATATTTACATTACTTGAGTAAAATGGTCTAATTATACGATGGTTGATAATGAGATGATAAGTATGTCGGTTGAAGTGAATATACATAGTGCAGAAGGATATAATGAGATATAATAAGTTGTTAAAAGGTTGGTAGGACGCAATTTCCAGAATCGTTTTGTTTTTTATTCTTCTGAATGAAGATTAACTTTAATTAAACGATTATTTTTTTGGAATGTTATAGTTTTTTTCTCAATCTTCTAGAAGGAACAAAAAACAAGTTCTTGAAGATGAACATAATTTGGGATAATATAATCTAAATACCACATCTAAGGATCCTATTTCAGGCAGAAATTCACGTCGTTGATTTATGTGTGAACAGATTGGGGCGACCAACCCAAAATAAAAAAAAACTTTCTCCAAGCGGCTTTGAAAACATTTAGCAATTATCGTATATTTTCGTCGCTGGTATCAAACTCATCTCCCCAATAAAAAGATGCAACATTTGCTGCTGATTAGGATCCCTTCTCTCACCCAGTTTCAATAGCCTGGTTGACAGTTCCTTGTCTGCCTTGTTCAGTAAACTTTTTGTATGGAGATGCCCTTGCGTCAACCTAGCCAGTCCTCTCTCATGCAGTCCCTTGTGATTGAACAAAGGGTTGATAGGTACATGAGACTACAGAAAGATTAGAATGGATAGTTAGAAAAATAAATCCACCGATTTTCAAGTGGTAAATTCTTTCTTTGCTATTCAGTTCCTTAAATTTATTCTAAATATTTCCGGTACGTATCTGTATTTTGCAGAATCAACAGTGTCCGTTCACCTTTTGAAGAATTAGTTTTGCGCATCATCTTATCTGTCCAAATACAAGAGCTACTGACTGTGTAACGCGAGAACAATCGCAAAATAAGATAGATTGCTCGCCACAGGGTGTGTATGGGTTAGTTTATGTGTTCGCAGCATACATTTCGTAATACTTACAGCAAAATGATGGATCAAGATGGATAAGATGAATTCTTGATGGGATTGTATTGGAACCGGTTGAGTCATACGAAGGATGACTTTAAATTTTTATACAGAGTGGCCCAAAAGTGATAACGGCTAATTATCTCGTAAATTGTCAGTCCCAATTGTACAAAATTTGGGATACACCTATTTTAGTACTTATATAAATCAGCCCTTCTCCCTTCTACAAAGACTACCTATAATACCTAAGAATTAACTATAAACTTACTTTTCTGGCTTTCTGGGAAGCAATTCTGTTATGGGGATTCGATATAGAGATGATGGCCAAATTTGTAAGCCTATCTTGTGTCATATTATTTCTTGTACCTAATTTTTGATTCACTGAAACTTCTTTCGCCTGAAGCAGCAGTGACAAATAAGATTAAAATTTTTCTCAATGCTAGAGCAAAATTTGGAAAACAGAGATTGAGATCATTTTTGACTATAATTTCCAATATTTCGGTTACCTAGCTGTTTTCACCTGGAAAAATTACTGATGAAATAATTACGGGGTATAAAAATACACACAAACTTTTACGGCTGATAGACTAGCTTGAAATAAGTAGCTTGCTTAATAGAAATAGATCAAAAAATGATTTCTAAGGGCGCTACAGTGACTCAAAGGGGCCCTCCTGAAGAAAGGTTTTTCCACAATATTTTCGAAATGGTGTTGAATAAATAAACAAAATTTGGTGTACCCCTCATAATTGAAAGTAATATCGAGATTTTGTTTCGGATTAACAAATTATAGTCAGGCGACTACTTATAAGGGGCTCCAATTTGAATTTTGCCCTAACTATTTTGTTATAAGTTATAAAGAGTTTTTTACTTTTCAAGGTATAAATCGAAGAGACAATTATTTTTACATAAAAAAGGCATTTTTGTCTTGTTATCATGGGGCATCGTTTTCGAGACAATAGAGTACAAGCATAAATTTTGCTATTGTTGGGAATTGACGCTTTATCAGGTCTACTAACACCTTGCATGCCCATTTTTTCAAAAAAATATAAGCTCTACTTTTAAAACGACTTTAAAAATCATAAAAGTCCGCCAAAACGCGCTTTACGTCATAAAGATGGCTGCCCCATGGTGTGACGTCATTTGTTCACGTTCTTATTCGTGTATCACGCACTGAGTTCTTGTGACATAATTTGTTTCTGAAAGCTTTAAAAATGAATGACGCCGAAAAAAAACTTTGTTTTCCAAGTATTGCATTATTCCAGTGTGTAAATCAACGTCTATTAAAACTCCAGACAAAATATTTGTTACTTTACCTGGTGGCGCAAGCAAAAATACACTTAAGAGAAGGGCATTACTTTTGTTTGTGAAGACCATTTTAATGTAAGTACCTATTTCCATGTTGGTAATTTTTATTCTTAAATAGTTTGAGGTTATGTACCTATATGTATAGGAATCAACCATAGAAACATCATTTTCTTACGACCATACATCGAAATACAGTTGGTATATATTATATAAATAAAATATTGTTTAAATCGTACTTACGATAATGCTTTAACTCCTCTTATTTCCTCTGCATTAAAGCATCTGTTTGACTTCATAAATTCAAGCAGCATAAATGAGTCTACTTTAGGCAAGTTATCAGTTTGTGCTTTCACAAAACCTTCACTAGCCATATCTTTACTCACAAAATATGAAAGAATCGTCACTGAACACTGAACTAGTAAATAAAACATATTCTTTCAAAAGTTTTGAAATATATCCTCGGAAATATCGAATATTTATGACCACTTTCCACTTTACGTTGACTTTTAGAAATAAAAAAAAGCACACTCAAACACTTGTCTCAAACAAACATGTAAATGATATTTTTACGTCGATGAAGCAATAATTAATAGTTGATTAAAATACAATATAAACACACAACTACACATAACCTGATGCAATACCGGCCATATTGACATAAGTATAAACACAAGAGATATGACATCACACGTATCATCGGTAGCGTTCGGAAATCCTCGGGTTGTGCTCGGAAAGTGCATTGAAATTTGAATTTTATTTTAAAATTTGGGAGTAATTTCCAATGGAAACTGATTTATTTCCTATTGTTAGTAATTTTTGATATCATATTTACATATCAGTTCAACACTCAAGTAAATCCTCAATCAGTTTTAATATTGACAGAACAGTCTCTTTTGTCATATTAAATCTTGCATGAAAATCCTGGTCATCCCACTTTTCGAAGTTGTCCACTCTTTCCCTAACTGTATAAGGCCTTCTTTCATACTCAAGAACTTGCACAATATCTTCGTCGCAATCCAGAACATAATCATTCAGAAAATTCATATTTTTCAACAACCAAAAACTCTTCAAGGAAGAAAAATAAAAACACATAAACCTTTGGATAAACATTCACCAATAACCTAACAAAAATATCAATAGATGCGACATGACCTTGTTCTTGTAACAACCAATGAGATTGCTTACATTCATTCGTCAGCATTGCCAACTCTCATTATCTGTCAGTTAACAAACTAGAGAATAAAAACGAGTTGATAGACCGCTTCCAAACAAACTGGAACTTTATCTGCTAGTTAACTTTTATCTGACGGATACTTAACTGAAGGACAATATTGGCTATTGATAAACCGGGCCTCAATCATCAATCTGGCGACAATTTACTACTTTTCGCGATGTTAAAGGATATAAATTTCAGCCAGATACCAGAATCAGAATGGTTGGTTATATCGTGAAGATAATACAACCCCGTTCAACTTGGAACTGTAACTTATTGTCTGTCGGGGCATATAGCCTGACGACGATTGATATTGTATCAAACAAATAAATATGGGTTTATTTTCATTTGTCTAGGTAAATATATTAAATAATACTCCCAGAGGTGAACCGAACAGTTTTATTTCCAAATTCCCACCAATGTTCAGTCTAAAGTCGATCTTCTTTCAGTTATACGTCTCAATATTCTCGTTTTTCCTCGGAAACCAAACCAAAAGGTCATAAGGTGATTCTCATCAAAAATCTAAACGCAATGTTACCTGTGTAAATCTTCCAATAAAACGTTAAAAGAAAATCGCAACAATAAAACTAACTAAATACATTAAGAACTCAGATATCTACATATTATATTTCATAATTAACGGGATATTTAAAGATTTGGTTTTTATTTTCTGGCATTAAATTTTATAAGACTTGACCATTTTGACCATAGAATTGTAAGCAACGAAAAATAAAAAAAAGGTAACACTCAATCATGTGTGTACGTAATTCTGGGGATACGCCGAGCTCTTAAGAAGAAATTTCTCCACACCA
>CAJUYG010004356.1:13283-30333 GCA_910591675.1 Galerucella calmariensis
AATTCTGGGGATACGCCGAGCTCTTAAGAAGAAATTTCTCCACACCAACCATAAATAAAACCAAAAAGTAAGCAGAAAAATCTTGGAACGATCATTGTCACGTACCAACTGGAGTTATACAGCTTTCCGGTTTAATGTGACACTAACTACGGCTACCGGTATCCCACAGATTTTTCAACAAAACGATCATAAAACTCAAATTCAAAACATTTAGTATACAGGGCCATTATTATCTGGAAACGTTGCATATTTGCAATTGTGTTATGGTGGATTAGTATTGCTTTAAAGGCATCTTTATCTTAAAGAATTTCAAATCATGTTTTTACGACATTGTCACAGAAGAAACAGAGGACGAACATTATCTGTTAAATTTATGATGTTAATGCTTGTTACTTGTTAATGACGTTTCTTTTTGAAGATGTGCTAGGTTCGACAACCGTATACTGTGGAAGATTATCTACTGAATTTTATACGTTAATTTATAATAGTCCGTGATTTATTTTGAAAAGCGTTGGAAAGGAATTAGTATTACCGAACCGTGTAGAAGGACCACCTTTTCGATCATTAAAAATCCATGGTATTCGTGGGGTAACAATCACAAATTAATATGTAGTTACCTACCCGTACCATGGGCTAGGATAATACAATACATTTTTTTTGAGTAGCGGTTGAATTTGATGTGAAAAAATAAGTTGATAATAAGCTAATATCAATTGACATTAAACAAAGAGGATTGAACTGTCTCAAACATTTTATCCTAATATATTGTAATGTTTTTAATTTATGTGTTTTAATTTTATAAGTAATTTAATTATTTTTACCCCTTTTTAAGCTAACTCACTATGCAGGAACATGAAAACTCCTACTCTCTTCGGGATCTGGCGCCAAATAAAAAAATATCCTTTTTTTATTTAATACCAATGAGAATTATATAATTTATTTTATTATTAAATTTGAATTTTACTATATTCACTTTTTTTTAACCGTAACAAAAGATAATAAAACACAAAATCTATCCTTTTTTAATGAAAAGATTGTTCTTTATAGTATTAATAAAAATTGAGCGCTCATGTATTTCCATGAACACATGAAAAGCGTATGTCTATGACATTCAATCCTATAATATAACCTTAAATTTAATGTGCTGTGGCTGTGCTTTCTATCGAGATTTAGAACAAGTTGTAATATTGTTTAAATAAAATTAATATACGGAAAGAACTATTTAATAAATTCAAATTATAAACAATGACACAATAGGTTAGATGAACAATTTCACAATTTCTTCTGGTAAGTATTCTAATTATTTTATTTTATCATTTATTTATCTCTTCAATTTACCGAATTATTGAATATTGGATAGTTTTGGATTTTTCTTTAATTTCTATCTAAATTTTTTCACATAGAGCAAGTGTTTTAAAGACCAGTTATCCACGAATACTTTACGCTATTTTTTTTATTGGTGCACTTTGAATTTATGAATACTGGTCTATATAACTACTACAGCAACAAGAAATGGAAATCATAGATGGAAATAAGAAATAAATGTCAAATGGTTGAATTCGTGATGTATATGATGTATACCTTGCGTTGTCATGGAAATGAGAAAAACATAAACTTATTTGTATTTTGATGGAAGTTCAACGGCAACGGCACTTTCCATTTTAATTTATAAATTTGACATTATAAATATTGTTCGAATAAATTGACATTGTTAAATATTGTTCGAATAAAAGTTTTGACGTTACAAACTACTCCTGTCAGATCAATAATAAAAATTTGTCACTTAGACATGATTTAGACCATAGATTTAGACTTCGTTTCTCGAGTTGTTGAAGTTGCCACGGTAACTTTAAAATACGCGCGTTTTTTAAAGTTCGATTTAAACACGCTGAGGCGTGCTTTAAATAGGTGAAATGGTTCACCAATAAAAGAAAAGAACTTTGCTTTTATAGTACCTAGGCAATCAACAAGTAGGTACAATAAATATGATGTATACTGTCTTATGAACTAAATAAAATCAGAATCGGACAGTCTGGTAATTTTGGTTTGTTCCTTTCGACTTAAATCTGTAAATTATGTTTCCTTGTTTTTGGAGCCAACTCAATAAAGCATGAATTCTTTTGACTGAAGAATCTTTGTTGAAAGAGTTTTCAATCACCTCAAGTGAACTAAGAGAGTCACAATAGTTATTTGTGTACCAAGGCCGTAATGTTGATCTTTTTTGGCCGAATCTGAAATTTGCGGCCGAGGCGTAGCCGAGGCCAAGCAAATTTCAGGTGAGGCCAAAAATATCATACGGCCGAGGTGCACACAAAATTTTTTAAGCGAGTGTCTCATCAAATAGGTAACAACTTTTTTTTACAATTTTGTTTCTAAACAGAGACGAAACTGGAAGATTAGATTCAAATTTTTATTAACCAAATGAAAAGTGTATTATTAAGTAACAAAGATGTGTACAGAATTACTTACAGTAAGTATGATAAACAGAAGTTGGGTCATAACGAAGTTAATAAATTAGGGCATTATTTGCTATTAATTGTTATGTTAAATGTACATTTACTACATTTTGAAAATGTAATACCACTTTTAGACATGACATTGTTAACAAATAACTCAAATAAGCAAATTAAATGTTTCTAGTAGGTTGCCCTCATAATGACTTTGTTTGCAAAAGCGGCCGTAAAGTAAAAAAGCGGCCGTAAAGTAAAAAAGCGGCCGTAAAGTAAAAAAGCGGCCAAAAAAGATACACTTTAGGGACGTTAATAGATCCGTAAAACTTCATTTTTTGTGACACTCGCTTAAAAAATATTAGTTTTGTTTGGATGCCCACCTGATCAATATATTTCAGGAATTACCAGATTGCCTATCATTCGCAACATCACTCAAATTCCGGTGAAAAGTCCAAGAGAATTTTTGATTTTTACGTAGAAAAGAGCTCCCACAACCTTCATCTGTTTTCGAAAATAAGATGAATATCCCAGCTGTTCCAGTATGACATTAATTTCTTTTATATAATAGTATATTAAATACCAAGTGTCAAAAATGTTACTTTAACAATTGAATAGATAAAGCTTTTACTTGATGTAAATCCATACTAAATGATGGAATAAAACAACTTAATTTGTTAAAATCTACATTATATTAAACTGAAAGTTGTGACGCGTCTCGCTAACACAGTAGCAAATTAAGTTGTTTTATTTCATCAATGTTACTTTAGGTTAGGTTGAAACGAGCGACTTAAGACGCTTTCGATACTAGGTGTCTTACTATACTTTTTCTACGCCCGCAGGAATAGAACATAATTATATTATATTATTTTAATTATATTCACAAGGTGACAGACAATGACTGACGTGTCATTGAAAAATCAAATGGCACCGAACTACAAAATTATCACGGAATATTAAATATAAATTACAGAAGATACACTTGATGTGACGATTGAGAAACAAAAGATAACCGAGATATGATTTTTCGCACTTTAAGCACTATTGTTTAAGGTGACGTTTTGCGAATGTCAAGTAGTGATGAGCAAAATTGGTCTTCGTCTTGCTGTCTTGGTCTTGGTCTTGCGAAAAAGCAAGACCAAGACCGAGACCAAAACCATTCTTCGACTCGCAAGACCAAGACCAAGACAGAATGAACAAGAACAAGACTAATACCAAAACCGACTATGCAAGGACAAGACTAAATACGCAAGACTCAACAAAAAATTCTTTTTCACAGTAACTATATGAGATAAAGTATTTGTAACAGCGTCAACATATACTTTTCTTGGTACAATATAAGTTGGCATGTCGAGTTGTCAGTTTTGTTTACTAGATTTTAACGATATACATAAAAAAAACAAAGAAATCACTCTTAAAAAAAAAGGGATCTACAAAAATGTTCGAAGAGTACATAGTCTCTGTCCCAATGTCTGGTTAACACATGGCTAAAATCAAAAGGAATATTACTTATTTTTCAATATTTTCATTTTTCTCAAATATTTTTTTTGCTAAAAGGTCAATTTATGCGTTGGAGAAGGGTAGGTTCTTGAGTATTCATAAATATATTTTGAACTAGAGAATCATTCTCTTGACAAGTTGTGACAAGCTCATATCGCGACGTACATGATAATAATGTCTTAATGAACTTTTTTTAATTCAAATATAGTAAATTTAGGTTTAAAAATGTTTGTTGCATAAAAATAAAATGTTTACAAAATGTTTTGAAAGATGTTCGTTAAGAAATTATGGCAAGACCAAGACTAAAACCAAGACCAAACAAAATACAGCAAGACCAAGACCAAGACCGAGACCAGACAGATTTGAGCAAGACCAAGACCATGACTGAATAAGCAAGACCAAGAGCAAGACCGAGACTGTTCGAGTCTTGGTCTTGGTCTTGCTTTGCTCATCACTAATGCCAAGCCCGTGTTTTAGACGCGGTTTTAGTAACGGTGAAAAAAGTGTCTTTTGTGTTATCTCGTTTTTTTAAAAATCGTACATTCTTTGTAAACATGATGTGGCGCAGTTTCATGTATTTCACTAGGGTACGTGCTGGTCAATTCTTCCTATAAGCTTTCAATGAATTCATGAAATCTGAAAATTGCTGGTTATTATTTCAATCGTAGTGTTTTATAACATTCAAAAAATCGTCACCCCGTTTACTCCCTTTAATAGATAGCTACCCCCTCAGATTTTTAAATAGCTAGGGGGTCGTGCGTTTCTTCGTTGGAACGAGTTTGAAAAGCAGATCTCAAAAATATATCACACTTTGCTTCAATCTCAATCATCAGTTTGTTATTTTCACAAATAATAATATTTTGTCCAGTCCCTTTAATTTTAGAGATATCTATTAATTTAATATATTATTTTTTTATTTTCATTAATTAGTTGTTTTATCAAAAATTTAAAAATTATAGATTTAATTATATTTTCTTTGTTGAACGGTACTTCAATACAGGAATATTTGAAAATCAATGCTGCTTAGTAGGATAAATAAGTATTTCCGGAAACTACGGCAAAAAATACTCATATATTTTCAATTTTCAAGAACACTGGGAACTGACTTCTCCATAAAAATCCATACTTTATTTTATAGAATTTGTACTTCAAATCTAACGACTTCCCATAAGTAATAGCACTCATATAATCAAAAAACCATTCGATAAATATTAACTTTTCTTTTCGCGATACACCTCGATTTATCGAGTATCCATCCCGCTGAGTTTTCAACATCTAACAGGCCCTGGGAATTATTACCCATGTGTATTTCGGATCGAAGTAAGCGGGGGGGCTTTTCGATGCTGAATTGAGTGATTGTAAGCGATTGTTGTGGACATAAGAGTACAAGGAAATAAATACTAAGTGCGTTTAACAAATCATCACTAGCGATTATTTGAATTCTTGTCAAATATTCATGTTTACTTGTTCTGAACATTATTAACCAACATTTGCTTTTGCTTCTCGATGTTTGCCACTAATATTACATCGGAAATATTTCCCTCATGAAAATTTTAACGGCGTTCAAATTATTTTTAATCATAAAACGCTCACAAATGGTTGGAACCAGGACAACTCATGCGCAGAGCCCTAGCTGTGAAGTTGACAATTATTGCTTCTTCTAGCCAACTGATTTTTTCTATTATTAACCTAGGTCAATAATGGACAAATTCGAATATTTTAAAAATTCAGGGATAGTACAAAAGCTTGTGCAACATAATTTCGTATACCCAGGAGATTAAGATTGTCTTTAACATATTTGCTGTTTGAAATTACCTATCAAGATAAAATTATTTAAATAAAAATGTCATTAATTTAAAATTCGCGCTGAACCAAAAATGACTGATGACATGACGAGTACGTTCATAATTTTTTTTTAATTTCTTGGGAAATTAAACCACAATATTTTTGAATTCTTTATTTCAACGTTTCGGTAGCGTTCCAGCTACCGTTGTCAAGAAAAAATAAGTAAAAATTAATTTTTTATCCCTAACTGACACAACAGAAAAAATTTGTTGTGTCAGTTAGGGATAAAAAATTAATTTTTACTTATTTTTTCTTGACAACGGTAGCTGGAACGCTACCGAAACGTTGAAATAAAGAATTCAAAAATATTGTGGTTTAATTTCCCAAGAAATTAAAAAAAGAATGAATAATATACCACAAGGAACATACAGAAGATACGTTCATAATATATCGAAAACTGGCAGTGTACTTGTCAGTCAGACGACAGGGTAAATGCTTCTCGTGGTGCGTTTGTGAATTACTTTTAATTTTAGTCCTATATTTGGCTACTAGTGGAAAAATTGTATATACACCATGGTGGTGAAGACACTTATAAGCCTATAATTTTTGGTGCTCGGTCAATAATAATGGTCTTCACCACCTTGGTGTATAACATACTATCATTCAACCGTTTATGAACAAACCTATTATTCCATATCGACCAGCGGTTTGTGTAGGAATATGGACATGGCCCATGATATGTCAAAGAACCGTAGTAGACATTCTGTATACTTGCCATAATAGATATTGTGCGAACTTAAAGTTGTCGGCTCTTTGTTTGACTGTAATTCGATACGATACCGTCATAGTCCGCAATATAACTTAAAGGGGATATACGATTAGATAGCTGCATTAAAAATATTACGTATACTATTTATACCTGAAAGTAGGTGCCTGAAATATAGCATTGGAAAACTCTCTTGAAGATATTGTTAAATTTTATTTTTCAATTAGCTGACACGAATGTCTTTTATACTATCGCAATTCCAATATTGGAACATTTTCAAAGCCATGCCTTTGAGCATGTGTGCACTTTAAACCATGTTTTCGGCAGCCACATTTTAAACTGTTATATCCAGTTCCACAGCTGCAGCATTTTTGCATTTTCTGAGAAAATTCACCATAGTAAAGTAGATCTTTTTCATACCATCGAAAAGTGGAGATTTCAACGAAGAAAAAACCCATCTCATTTTTTTAAAAAGAGGATATTTTGAGTAGAGAATTTTCGATTGAACATAAGGGTGGTTTTTTTATATTAAATTAAAATAAGGTGAATAAAAAAACTACAGCGTGTTTGGGACATAAAAATGGAAGTTTGCAAAAATTTTGTGAAAAAAAAAACTTAAATACCAAAAACTTGCCCCCCTACATTTTATGTGGTTGGATTTTTGGTTCTGTTTTCCGCTTGGGCTATCTGGAACGGTCTACACTGCTAGCTATATTCTTAAAATACTCCAACCTAAAATTGTAACTCCTATGTTGTCAGCAATGACTACTGTTTTACCTGCCATCTGAAGTTTGGCCGCAGGAACTATGAAATTTAGCGGGAATTTAAAATAACAAATTGAAAGTATTTTATCTTTTTAGAAAATAAATTAACCGTTTACCAAAAGAGCACAAAGTGCAGCTGTTCATTCAAAAATATAAATTGTTTCTGACGAAATCTATCAGAGATTTTGGATATTTGTTCTGAAGGCATGCCGTGTAACTCCACATTATTGGTATTTCTCAGCCAGGAGATAAATAATTCAGGTTCACGTTTTGGAAACCGATGTTGAGCACTCGTTTTGTCTGAGCAAAACGGAACACAACAAAGTCTCTTAAAAATATTTTTGGTAAGCAAGAAAAGCACAACGGCAACTTGTTTGAAAGCAATTGGCCAACGGCCACAAGAACAATCAAAACATCAAAACAAAGCGCAAATCTTGACATTGATTGTTGATAATCAGCGCCCTCTGCAGTGTGGTCGCATCGTAACTCAAAACATTGCCTTCAATCCCAGTTACAATTCTAGGTCAGGGCTATATTTTGAAAGTTTCAAAATAATTAGGCAATCCAGATCACGTGACCTAATATGGTCGTGCAGGGCAAACAATTTAGACAGATAGGTTAGTTTTGTATTGACTATTCAGTCATGAACAGTGCCCAAGACTTTTTAGTCGAATTTATTAGTATATTTTGCTTCAATTTAGTATATTTTATTAGTGTTTAGTATATTGTTCATTTGATTAGTATTTCTTATTTAGAATATATCACTTTTCTTAGTTTTTATAAATATTCTTATTGAACAAAACTGAACAAAATGCCTGCTACATACAGCCTGATATTTGATTTTTGATTCTGTTAAATCATCTCTATTGATTGCTCTAACCACATTTCTCTACGCTTCTCACTTAATTCATTCTTGTGCACCAAAAATGTGTTCTTTAAAACAGCTGGGACCTTAAAAAAGTTTACTTGGTCTCGGTTTGAACGGCTCCCACCATCGACTACAATACAAGTTGTTGGCATTTTGAAGTAGGTGTTTCACTCTTGAAATCCGTAAGCATAAAAGTTAAATACTGCAGGAGATATCTTCCAATTCAAGCGAGTGAAATTTTAATGCCAGCAATTTCATAAAAGTTTCACTTTCATTATAATATTGTATATGTTTTAGTCAGTGTGTACTTACCCGTAAATATTGAATAATATGTAATTCTTGATAGTATAAAAACCACTAACAAAAAAATATTGTACTTATATAGGTACACAACCAAAAGTTGGTCCTAAATTGATATACCCAGCTTAAAAGTTTTATAAAACTGAACTTTTTATTGTATATTATTAGTATAGAGACACCAAAGCAAAATAAAAGCACCTTTCTCCAAAATAAACACTTATTTATACCAAAATCCACGGTCTACAATGTATTAAATCATATTTGTTTGCCCTGTGTAGCCATATTGAATTTTATTTGACAGGTCACTGGATTGCCTAGTTAATTCATCTTTCAAATTGACATCATAATCATAAAGGACGTATTTTTTAACAAATTAAATATCATAGATCTAATACAATAATCAAATTTCATCGAACTATGCAATAACCTCATATATCTCATGTTATTATTATTTGCTAGAAATAACAAAAAGTATATTTTTTTTGTGAAATTTAATTTGTTTTCATAGTCACAGTCTTAAATATAATCTTCAGGCCACCACTGTATTTTTAATTTGCTTCTTTCACCGTCGGTCTTTTTCAATGTAAACAAAGATCAAAATTTAAAAAAATAAATTGTTTCTTCATGGTGAAGCATTGTGACCACCACTGTTTGGTAATATTTAGATGGTGAAATCATTAATCACGAGTCGGTATTTTTGAAAAAGGATCTTTTTCGTCTCAATGGGCGTGTTGGGTATTAAGTCCCATGATGAATATTTCAAAAACTGTCGGCAAAATGCCACACAAATAAAACAAACTGTCGTTGACGTCTGAATTTCATTGGAATTTTCGGAAACAAACATGTCAATTAGTTATTCTTCTGGAAAAATACAATGTCATGGGCATAATTACTTTTGAAATGATTTTTTAACACAGATTGTAACTTTTTTCAAACATCTTTATGACATTTGGAATGATTGTTGTATTTTTAACATAACATTAACAAAGACTGTAATATAAACTCAACCAAACCAATAATGGTCATACCTATATTTCTGATATTATCTCTCAATTAATAATCTCAAGCTATTTAACAGTACTTTTTCAAATTTATTTTTTTTTGGGATAATTTCAAGCAAAATTATTAGATTTAGACACAATTTTCATCGCTAGGAAACCTTCCCACTGAGAACCCAGTACAAATCTAGAAATAATAAAGCCAGTCATGCTTCAACCTCATGCACGGAGGTCTAAAATAACTTTGAGGTAGCTACAAGCATCCTAATAGTGCCCATATCATTCTCGCGTAGATTATCATTCAAGATGTCACTAAAGTTATAATTTTCCCTTCGACATAATTTTAATTTAGAAAATTAGACCCAAACAGGTAATCGATGGTGTAGTTGATGGTGTAGCTGAAGCTGTTAATGTAAATTCTTATTGAACAGTTGAATACTCTTTCTCGTGGAATAATAGTTCAAATTCTTTACCACTAATTTATTGATACCTGAGAGAACTTTAATCTTTTACTGATACTATTAGGTATGAACAAATTCTCAAATTTCAAACCAGTTAAAGTTCATAGTTTGAAGTCATGAAAAAAATATAGAGTGCCTATAGAAATCTTCTTGTATATTGAATGTATGTATATTGGGAAGATATTTACAAAGACTTCAAAGAGCTATTGTCCCCCCTTTCATCCTAAGGAAAGTCTCAGAGAATACCAGTCCGTCTGTGTTCTAGCATTGTGCCCTAAGATTCTGAATTGCTCTGAGATTTCTACTTTTATTCTACAGAATCTACATTCTCTTCGCTCCAATATTTTGAGCTTTTCAAGGCACATATTCAGGCGACAATGTCCCCTCAGAACGCTTGTTTAAGCTCCTAGTGCAATTTAGTGCCAGATCTTCGGCTTTGCCTATTTCTTCCAATATTATCTTGAAGATACTACCAATTCTGAGAACTGCAATTCGTTGACTCCGGACATTTTTGTCAGCGCATAACTTCTGAACTAGTCATGACATCGAGAAGTGGTTTTAAGTGAACGGCTCCAGGAGTTAAAATGCCTTCAACTACATTTTGTATGTATTTTATGTAATTTTCCCAACGTCATTGTTATGGTTGTTTTTAAGACATCGTTCTTATTGACCTGTTTTTAACAACACATGATCTTCAAAAACCTCAAGTTTTTTCCTGGAGTCTAGGAAAAAATACTAAATTGGCAGCAGCGTGACAAAAAAATTTTTATTCCTGAATGGCGTGCCGTTTTGGTATTTCATGGCATCGTTTTAAAAACAAAAACAAAAATATCTCTTCCTTCGAAAATGTTTATTCCCTAATTATTCTGATAATGAATTAAAATTATGTTTTTCATGATAATAATACAGGAATTTCCATTATGAAAAACATAATATAAATTGCCAATTTAAAATTTTGAAATACATAATAAAAATTCATGAATTAAAATTATGAAAAACATAATAGAAATTAAATGTCCATTATGTATTGAGGTTGCCTATACTAATCTAATACAAGTATCTGAAATCGGATAGTAAATGCATTACTGCAGAATAGGCAACCTGAATACATAATGTAAATTGAATTTCTATTATGTTTTTCATAATTTTAAATCGATAATTTCCATTATATTTTTCATAATGGAAATACGTATTATTATTATTAAAATCATAATTGAAATTTAAGTATTAGAATTATGAAAAGCATAATGGAAATTCAAGAATTAAAATTATGAAAAACATTATACAAATTCAAGAATAAAAATTATTGAATAAATAATACAAAACGAATTTGTATTATGTTTTTCATAATTTTTCTTCTTTAATTTCCATTATGTTTTCAATAATTTTAATTGTTGAATTTCCATGATGTTTTTCATAATAGTAATACGCGAATTTCCATTATGAATAGAAATTACCGATTTAAATTTATGAAAAACATAATAAAAATTCAAGAATTAAAATTTTGAAGAACATAATAAAAATTCAAGAATTAAAATTATGAAAAACATAATAGAAATTCAATTTCCATTATGTATTGAGGTTGTTTTTCATAATTTTAATTCATGAATTTTTATTATGTATTCTATAATTTTAAATCGGCAATTTCTATTATGTTTTTCATAATAGAAATTCCTGTATTATTGTTATGAAAAACAATTTTAATTCTTCAACAGAATAATTACGAAATAAAAATGTTTGAGAGAAGAGATATATATTTTTTTCCTCTTCTAAAACGATGTTATTAAATACCAAAACGGCACGCCATACTTCTCGATATCTTGATCGGTTTCCAAGTTATAGACTCATCAAATTTGTCGGAATTCAAAAATGATCACCAAGTATTTTCAATAAAGCAAATTTTACACAAGCCAAACAGAAAGATTCAACAAAACTCTGTTTTAAGCAGAAAATTAACTAACACATTTCCCTAGTTAATGTATCATAACCACATACTTTTTATAACCGAAATTTTATTATATGGCATAACAAAAACACGAACCATTTTTTATATGTCACCTTTTCTGTCAACCCATTTACATATATACAACTTTATATGTTTGTGTATCTACCCCTTTATTAGCACCCTCGGTATATACAGTGCCATTTTGCTAGATGTCACGGGTTTCTACACATATGACATTTTCTATTAGGCTATAGTTTATTTTCACAGGCAGGTCAAAAAAGGGTAGGTAGTAGAGTACTCTGATTGTGTTTCAGTTGTCTACAGCTTCCCTTTCCTTGAAGTTTTTTGAACCCTTTGTAACAAATTGATGTTAGAAACGTTTGCGTTCAAGGACTCAATGCTTTAAATTTTTAATCGGTGTATTATATTTGATATTATGATCCCGAAGAAAGAAAGGTGCGTACCTCTTGGAACAAATTTATTTAAGAGCGATACTTTCATTAAAAAAAAAAATGGGGATTAAGCTAAGTGATTTTCTGAACCCTTATTTAGTGAGTTTTCTAAATTTTTAGTTAAAAAAATTCTTATGTGATTTTTTGGCACAAACTGACATACTATTCTTGAAAAAAGTCTTTGTCACTTAAAATACTTTTTTATTCCAGTTTCTAAAGAAGCTCATCAAACTTTCTAAGGTTTGTTCATAATTTTCTAATGGTATTTTATCTATAGTTGAAATAATACTCTTCTTGGTGTGCGTCATCGAATGTGAGTTATATCCGGGTTTTCGGCATGTCGCTTATTTAATTTGCTATTTCAACATCTAACCTTAAATTTGATAAATAAAATTATCAGGATCGTACCCATTCATCAAAATTCGAAAAGGCTATGGAATTAATAACTACCAGCTTCTTTTTCTAACTGAAAATACTTGAGACCTTTTAAAATGTTGATGTTTTTCCGTGTATCTAGACATATTTTTGTATTATTCAAATAAATATAACAATAACATTAATATTCACTTTTCATAAATAATAATTAATTGACCGTAAACAACAAAGTACAGATCTGACGAGAACTGTAGTGGGACATTAGAAAAAGACGTAAGACACATTGCCGCTACGAAAGGTACGTCTGTACCATATTTTGAAAGCTATAATTTCTCCCGATTGATAGGTCGCGCTTGCGCGTAATCTAAACATCAACTAATCAAATTTTTTAAGATAAAAATGATCAAATTTCTGTAAGACAAAGATTAGGATTAACTTTTCTAATACATTTAAACGGTTCATTATTGTGATATTTTGATTAGACCTGCCTTTTTTCCATTTCCTCCTACTTAATGTGTTAGAACATTAACAATCGATGAAGCACTCCAAGGAGGGTATTATTTCAACCATAGTTAAGAGATTATGGTCCATACAATCCTAAAATGATGCATATACCGTCATGACATCAACGGCTCTCACGGTCCTAGGTATTCCAATGCATCAGAGCTTAGTATTTTTGCGGGACGAGACGGAAGAAGGCCATCTCTCGTATCGTCTCCTCGAGAGAGGGCGAGACGAGACGGGAGATGATCTTCTCTATAGCCTCGTCTCGCTTCTCTCGTGATTAAAACCAAATATAGTAAAAACCAAACAAAATATGACAAAACAACCTGAATGCGTTAAAACTTTGCTTGGTATTTACTACAGGGTGGCCCATTAATCTGATAAAGGGCAATATCCCCTGGACTAATAAAGATATCGGGAAACTGTTGACGGAGCTTATTAAGGGCTAAGATCTGCCTCTCATAAAATTATTTTTGTCTATACAGGGTGCTCCAAGAAACCAACATGGTAAGAAATTTTTATTGTTTAAATAGAACACCCTACATATTTTAAAATTTTCAAATTCTACATGAAATAATAATTATTTTTATCGCCAACCGTCAGTAAAACCGTCAATAATAATTATCAGATTGATTTCCGGAAGTAAACAAACAGTTTACATATTATGCGTCTGGTAAAGTGACATATGCGTCTGGTAAAGTGACATGTGCGTCTGGTAAAGTATTTTGACTTTGACATTACTCGAAAATCATCATCTGTCAGTGTCACGCTTCTATCTCTTATATTCTGAATTCTGAGCAGTGGGGATAAAATTTTGTATGCACCACGTCAGTAAAGTGTCTTTATCGGACTCGCCTTTTATTCGCCTCGCTTCGCTCGTCTCATAATTTCAGACTCGTCCGATAAAGAATCACTTTACTGCCTTGGTACATAAATAGCTATTAATTAAATGCATTATTATTCTATAGTTAATAGCCTCCAAGATGCGTGTAATGGTGTATCGTACATATTTTTTCTTATAATTTGCCATCCCTTCACAGACTTTATCTATTATAAGACTTTTGACACCTCCTTAAATTCCTGTTTCCAAAAATATATACATAATGTCGATATTATAGATTTATTTGACTGCTAATAATTGTATGTGACTCAGAATGGCCAGGCCCGGATAACTAGATGAAAAACTCGAACACCACTGGTCAAAATATATACATTTGTATATATTTTTATAAAAAGGAATTTGAGCAGTTTAAAAAATCTGCTTGAAAAATTGCTGGAGATAAACCAGAGTTTCTCGTCTCGTCTCGGAGATTTATTCGAGAAGAAATGTCTCTCGTCTCATCGCGGAGAGATGAGAATTTCTTGTCTCGGCGACAACAATAATGAGATCCGCAAGGAACGATCTGAATACGACATAATCGGGTACTGCGGTCCAAGTTGGTAGAACCTTCATGAAATTTAAATAATTATCAAAGGTAATACCACGAGTGCTTCAAATTTTATCGATAATTTTTCTTTTCCACGAAAACTTATTTATTTGGCAAAATTATGAAAACAAACCAATTGATAAAATCACGAGTCCGTTAGGACGAGGGACTTTATCTAAATTCGGTTTGTTTTAATGTTTTTGCCTCAAATAAACAAGTTTAAATGATGAAAATAAAAAATTATGTAATAAAATTTGAAGACCGAGTTGTATTTGGGAAGATTATTTTTTTCAACAATTGTGGAGTGGAATTTTGTATTAAATGTTCAATATTCTCTTGGGTGAAGCACTTTTAGTTGTCAATAATGACAAATTCAAAGTAAAATTTTGACGTTTCAATGTAAACAAGGTATTATCGATGAAGAAGCTTGGCTAGAATAATGTATTGCTATTGGTTAAAACCACCAAAATGTCAGATTTTGACAAGTAAAAAAAATAATCAGTAGTATTTTGTTAGTTAATTTATGTGATGAAATTTTGAATTGTTGGATTTTTTATTCCTGAAATTGAAATATCATAAAAACTATTTAGTTTGGGTTTCGAGTATACTTGATAAAATTTAAAGTATAGTACGGTAACTTCCATTTAACGATAAATAATGATAATAGGCGACCATCACAGACATATGGCTGTAATTAAATCAGTAGTTGATGTTTTTTGATAAACTTGTAATCCTGTTTGGTTGTTGGCACCAAAAATTGCTTCTGATTTTTTTTCTCTTTCAAGTTTTCTGTAAGCTTCAGCAACATTAGATCTATCCCAACCCCAGAAACAATCTAAGAATAGTCGACCATTGCAATCAGTGATAGGAATTACGCGGGAGTAAACTTATTGTTTGCTATGTTAAGTTATTCTCTGGTAGTTTCTGACTGTCTCTGATTGCGGTTGGAACAGACCTATGATTGCTTTTCCATCCGCCATGTTGTTTCACGGTACACAGATCAGCTCAAGAATCGGCAAAAAATGAAGCAGACCACCGCCGACAACAACGTCCGGTATTTTCAACATGGTGAGGTGAATTAAAAAAAATTGGCAATAACTTTTGCACTTACCAATGTGTGAAATTCCAACGGATTGTTCCGTGCAATCATTATTTTTGTAAGTGACAAGAAAACGTCGTTGATTTGTGTTTCAAGGTCGTATTTTTAAATATTGTCTGACAACTTCTACCATATTCAATCCTGGATCATTTCCCGATGTATCTAAACATTTACACTTTATGATTTTTTTGGATTCGGTAAAGTAATTCTAAAAACGGATCCTTCATCTATCACATTTTCAAGAAGCATATTTGTCAGTTCCTCTCTTTAGCCATATCGACTTTTTTATTTATTTATTTAACGGATTCACCAATTACAAGTAATTACAATAATTATAATATTACAGTGAACTAATTTAAGAATCTAATAATCTAAGCATACATTTCTAATTGAGCTCTTAAACATACTTAAAGAGTTAACAAATGGATCAATATTATATTTATTAAACCATCTCAAACCTCTAGAAACAGGTGAGTTGTAACCGTAATTTGTGTTATGATTTTTTATTGAAAATAATGGAGGGTTTCTAGTTCTATGAGAAGTAACAAGAAGGTTAATTCGATGCAAAAGATTTGGACAATCAGCTCCTCCAGATAAGATTTTATAAACTAATATCAAATCAGAGTGAAAACGACGTGTTGTCATATCAGTTAGGTTAAGAGTGTTTAAAATATTATGGTAATTAAATTGTAGATACGTACCCATTTTGAATGAAATATATTCAAGAAATCTGATTTCAACATTTTCAATTCTCACAATGTCACATTTATAATAAGGAGACCACACTTCAGAGGCATACTCTAAGTGAGGACGTACCAAAGAACAGTACAATGTTTTGAGAGTATTACAAGAGAATTGTTTGCCATTCCTCATCAGAAACCCCAACATTCTACTACTCTTTGCAGACACATTATTCATGTGACCTTTGAATGATAATTGCTGGTCAATTGTAACCCCAAGGTCTTTTATTTCGTTGACTCTATCAAGAACCATACCATTGATGTTATAATGTTAAGAAGATGTTTTGATCTCGAAAAAGTGATAATATGGCATTTCTCTATATTGAGTTGTAAGTTGTTTGTTCTGGACCAATCAAATAATGTATCTAAGTTGTTCTGGAGGATTTGACTATCTAATATATCAGTAATTGGAAAAAATAATTTAAGATCATCAGCAAACATTAAAAATTCAGCATGTTGAAGATGGTCACCAATATCGTTTACAAACAGGTTGAATAATAATGGACCACAATGTGAGCCCTGTGGTACACCAGAGGCAACAGGCATTGTGTTTGAAATATAATTGTTTATTCTGACACATTGATAACGATGAGATAGAAAGCTTTCAATCCAATTCAAA
>CAJUYG010004357.1:0-17046 GCA_910591675.1 Galerucella calmariensis
ATTTCCTTCGTCAGAAAATACGTGACGTCTGGTGGCCCTGGGATCTTACTCTAATACATCAGTTGGCTCACTACTGTGTTTATTGGATCAATAAATAAATTTATATAATCAATTAATAGACGTGTTGATTTGATTAACTTTCTGTTTTGCATTTGTAGATAAGCGTGTAGTTGATATTTAATGAAGTAAAATATTGTCGATAGTATGAACAAACGTTTGAACAAAATTTCATATTTCATAAGTTTTCGTAGTTTTCGTAAATACAAAAAAAGTTTTAACACCTCTTCTTGAGGCTCCCATAAATCTGTTCCATTATGAGGCTGCTCTGGTTCATCAAAAATATGTTTGTAGAAATTAAAATTTGTACTAGAAAAATTAACTCGTGCATTATTAGGAAAATGTTTTGAATTTGATCGCGCGCCGCTCGTTGGCAGTAAGTGTATGTGTGGATAATGTGAGTTTTGTTACTAAACCCAATCTTGTCACCACAATTTATACGGGAAGAAGTGAGTTTTGCTGCCGTTTTATATCCTGAATACATAGATACATACTGCTTTGTCTACAACATGGCGCCGGTAACTCGATTTCGCAAAAATGCGGATAATGTGGATTTTGAAACCTGAAATATATACCTGAAAATATTTCATTCGACCAATTGACTTTTCCATCCAGCCAATCGAACATTTTTATTCAGTGATTAAATTATGATTATTCCGTAATGTACAAATTTACTTTTGCCCTATAAACTCGAATATGGTGAGGCCAATGTTTTTTTATTAATATCACGTACCTTTTTAGTTCAGTGTAGAAGTGAAAATTTCAGTTTATCGATTTGATATTAGCATTAAGTGAAGCAGATATTTTTTAAAACAAAAACTAATACATTTTCACTAACATTTTCATAAAACTCTGTATTCTTGCGTCGACTTATAAATCTGGGAATTGCATGACTTCATCTATCCCAGCACATATTCGGAAATACAATTAAGTTATATATAATAATTGCATACTCACTATTTCTACTATATAATGAGGATTTTCCACATAAACGACATGCCATTGTAAAGACAAATGTATGAAAATGACCATTAGCATCAAATAAAATCGGAAGCTATGTAGATGTAACAATTTGATTCTCGATATATTTGTTTTAGTTTTCCAACTCCTGTACAAAGAGAAATGGGACAGAGCACTTTCAGTACCTGAAAATACATATTCATATTTTATAACAAATGGAAAAAAGTGGGAAAGGGGGGGAAGCATTTTTTTGTCAGACAGTGTAGACTAGTGATGAGCAGAATTGACCAAGTCTATCCTTAGACTAGCAAGACCAAGACCAATATTGAATGAGCAAGAACAACACTAAATATACAATACTGAACAGCATATTCAAGTGAAAATATTTGTTACACCCTCAACACATACTTTTCCTGAAAGCAAATACTTTTGAAGCTCCAAATCGCCAGTTTGCTACACTATATTTTATCATCATACAATAAAATCAAATTATAGTTAAAAGAAACTATCATTACCCGATAAAATAAATTATAGAAAAAAAACAAACTAAAAACCACGATTCACAGGTAATCGACCTGAGTAGTTAAAAATAATTCTCGATTCAATAATATTAAGATGATAATAAGATAAAGAAATTTACTAGTTAATAATAGTTTGTAAATTATTACAAATTCATAACCATTATGATGTTTAAAAGTGTAAAGAAATGAGTCACGGGTGAAATGAACAAAACCAACATTCAGCTAATAAGCAAATAGAAGTAATACGTATAAGTGATGTCAAATTAATTAAGGAAACATGGGTATATATACAGTGCTGTTCAACTAATTTGGACAGATAAATTAAATAAATACCAAAATTAATGAAATTATTTTTTTAAATTTAATTAATCGAATATCAACGATGGATTTTCATAGCAAAAGTGTTCGAAATGTGCTCCGTCTACTTCCTGATTGTAATACATCCTATTAGTAAACTCTTGTCGTACTCGTTCGAATGTGTCAGCTGAAATTGCATTGCATTCTTCAATAATTCTTTCTTTCAAAACACCAATGCTATCTGGTGCCGTAGTATAAACCTTGGATTTCGAGTACCCCCATGGAAAAAAATCTAATGGTGTTAGATCTGGTGACCAAGTAGGCCATTCTATAGGACCTCGCCGGCCGATCCATCTACCTCGATATTCTCCATCCAGGTAACGTCTTACTGCACCTTAATAATGTGCAAGAGCACCATCTTGTTGAAATGTTTTTCCAGATGGCCGAATTCATCTGAATTATCTACGAGAATTTCAAGAATTAACGGCTCAATTGCATTTTGCATTTTGGGTGTGACGTCATCTATTACTATAATGTCACCTGTTACCATTCGTGAAGAGGTTTACAACACTCCATTTTCACCTTCCAAATTTTAGTAATGTAGGTGTATCCGTTCAAAAGATACAAGGGTGGGAGGGAACTTTTGCTTAGCACTGTATATAATTACATTAATATTATGATATAATATAATTGGGTTGCTGAGCTGAGAAGAAAATAAAATGAAAAATAATAAAAACTTATTCATTCAATATGAAGGATCCCCACTACAGAATAGGCAAAAAGTGATTGATTAATGTTGTACTTCTGATATTCCGCTCATTTCTTTCCATTTCAGTTTATTTAATAGACTTATTATTTATGCTATGCTCTATGTCATGTTTAAGTTAAATGGAAAAGCATTTCCGTAATAAAACTTTGATTAATGGAAAAGAGTGTCGCCCCATATTTCTTTATTGGTGGGTAGTTAATTCAATTTTATGATTGTGATAATTTTTGGAAATAATAAACTATTTTATGATCATCCTTATAAACTACTTCTTCCAATTTGTTTTTGGCATATACATGAAATTTATTGAGAAATACAAATACCTACCTTCAGTAGTAGATACCTTATCACAATAACTTGCATACAAGATGAGTAATGTGTATAGCATCACTCCAATCCTAAAACAAAAAAATTATTAGGGTCGATCCATACTAAAATGTCTATTATAGTTTATACTCCGTCTACCTGAGACTAATATTCAAAATATTGTTTTCTAAACTGATGGTTTATTTTATTTACAGCTATGTACATTTCATGGCTATCCAATAATAAGACAGTCAAATCATAATTGATCAAGGAATCAATTTCCAGTAATCTAGATGATGCTTATTTCCAGCCTTGAGTTGGTCTGAAAATCGTGTAAAATGATTTTGCACGATCCTAGATAAGAGGATTTGAAGTGATCCTACTACAAAAAGTTTCAGGTCTAGCAAATGTTATGGGAGAAAAAATGTATTGCAGTATCACGGACACACCACGAGCCTGCATTTCAGGCAAAAAAAGTCAAAGTACTACTGTCAATAAATTTGTCTCCCGGGGATCTGTCTGCAGTGAAGATAAAGATCAACGGATCATATCATGATCCTGGAGTAACACCAATAGGATAGGCGGAGCGGCAGGTGATAAATTACAGACTGACATTATGCAATTGACCATCGGCTTTGATGCGAATGCGGGGCGGTACAAATGTGAACCAAAAGGTGTTATTGAGGTTGTTGATATTAATATTGTTATAACTATAACCTTCTCAAGTGTATACTTGCTCAGCCCTTGCTGGTAATGTTCTCCTATCCCGAGCGTGTGTAAACGCAAATGGTATTCGGTTAGGTATTTGGAAATTTATGGACAGTTTGACAATTATCCAAAATTGCAGCCTGCTGCAGATCCATGTATGTGTTTTTGTGAAGATCCAGTTTGGCGTGGCTGTCTTGTAGAGTTTTGGAAATTACTCACGTATATAAATCGATGACCGTCACCACCTCCTTTTTCTCAGCTGCAAGATCGGTGAACTCTGCAATTTTCTCGTTATATTTGTCCTAAATATTGTTGTTATTGAGTACAGCAACATCCAGTAGAAGAACCAAGTTTGCTTTTTTATCCACAACTACAATATCAGGCCGGTTATTCGTCACTCGCCTATCGGAGATGATTGATCTATCGTAGTTTAGTCTAAAATCAGCATTCTCTAAAACTGACTGAGGATGGTAAGGCATGTTGGTGTTAACTAATCCAAATTTCTTCTGATGGATGATGCTGTAAAGTTGATTGTGCTAACCCGATGTTATGTGTTGTATCGTCTTTGTTATTTGTTGAGAACATGAAGCACTTTCTGGGCTCACTCCGCCTGTTCGTCAGAGTCTGTTATTACTATTATTGATGTTACCATCATAAAATTGCATGTTTCTTGATAATATTCAACATTGAAAGCTTACTTTCCACTTCGTAACTCATGCTACCTTCACCTCCGCTTTTATTTATAGTGCTATGGAAACTTTGGATTCCAGTGATGAAGTTCAAGACCAATACCACAATTCAAATGTATTTGGAATATTCACCCGTGAAATTCATATACTTTAACTCTGAATACATTCAATAAGAAAGGTACTCGTTTTTTAATAACATTACCCGGTAATTGGTACTGTAGCACAATTATTCATCAGTACCCAGCCCTGCTCTGCGATGGATAATATATCATAGATCGAACATATGCTCCAAAACCGAATCAAATATGATGAAATACATTGATTATGTTCATACTCATGTGCGACGAAAATGGTATCGGGAAAATCTAATAAGATGATGACATAGAAGCAAATTAATCTCGAGGTTTCAAATAATCCTTCGAAGTAAGCAGCATCTGATAATCGATGGCTTTATATACATCCATATTGCAGAGGAAACAATATGGTGCGACCAGTGTCACTTGTTGAAAGTAGGTGTGACGTAGGGAACTGGGAAATCAGAGACTGTTATGAGGGTTTGGCTATTTAAATTTAACTCACTCAATAATGTCAATGCTGATTTTTCAATTATATACTGAATGTATCATTGGTCCCGTAAAAAACCAAGACACACACCTTAAATTTGTTTGTGATATTAGTGAAACTAACATTCTTGTGTGCTCCAATCTCCTTTATATTCAAAGGAAATTGTGTATTTTTTTTGTTTTTCTTTGTTTTTCGAATATTGCGTCATAGTATAGGGTAAAGAATTACTTACAATTTCACGTGCTCCAAGCTATGCTTGCAAGCTCGAGCGGAATTTCTCACAAATCTGGGAAAGTAGTCTATACTACATATACTTTCGTTCCAAAAAGTCGAACCTCTGCTGAAAATATTTTCAATTTCACATCTTACGGCCTAACTTCCCCGGTGAAGTGAAAAAATCAAAAGTATTCACAGGAGAACACGTCAACGATTTTGAGCGTTCCACATTGTGGTTATCTACTTTTCTACCTCATACCTACTTTCGAAGCGTGCCGCTAGATCGCACCACAATCGATCCACCGCAGTATGGAGGTATATGAAAATATCAATTCAAGCTCGTATAATATACTTACAGAATGAAATTATCAAAATTATTGATATGTGCTTTTCCATCAGTGCAAACGTAGCTGTCTATCACAGATGACACATTATACTTCTCCAATTCTTTGTTCATTCTACTATGAAGGAAATTAGCGATTGTATCATTTTGCTGAAATATTTCTTGTTTGTTCACACATATTGCTCGGTGAATAATACTTGGATCCAACACATCATGATTATCCTTTCTCTCCTAAAAGCATTTTCATGCGAATAGTTACTTGTTCAACTATGCAGCAAAGTACTAAATTGACTGCCGCGGCTGGTAGCCAATCGTAGCGAATATAGAAATATAGTATGCAAGAAGGAATAAAAATTTCGTTATTTCATCTCAATCGAACTTAACTCACTCTGATCATGAATAAATACATTTTTATTCAAGCTTGTTTATAATATTGAATACGTTTGTTGAGCTTACCTCATAAATTTTGAAAATCGATGCGTTGGAACTTGAAACTTGTAAAGTACCTTTCACTTTGCAATACTCATGGTTATTTTCTATACAGCTTGCATAATCTTCCCATTTATAATGAGGTGGCAGCATTTTGGGCCTATAACAAGGATAATACATGGAATAGTTATTAATTTGTTTAATTAGGCAGAGAAGCAACAGATTTATGGCAGGATAGGATGGGAGATATAATGTTAAATATGGACAGTAATAATGTGCACAGTGGAGTTAGTTTGATTACATGGGCCTGCTCAAATTATATCATTGGATATATATTTGGTCAATTTATTATACATATACAAATGTTTTTTTCAATTATTTCTTTGGGCGTTAGTATGGATACGAATGTATAGTATATAAATACAATATCCCTCTTGGTGTGCGTCATCGTTAGTGACGTATATCCGGGTTTTGGGTATGTCGTTTATTTTATTTGCTATTTTGACATAAGGCTTACCTCAAATTTAATGAACAACATCATCAGGATCGTATTCATCCAAATTTGAAGAGTCTATCGAATTAATAATTATCAGACTGAAAATACTTGATGAATTTAAAAATGCTGATGTTTTTACGTGTATCCAGGTATTTTTTTTTAATTCAAATGAATATAGCAATAATATAAATACAACAAGCCATATAGGCCACTGTATAAGTGGGAATGTTCGTCTGAGCTTCGGTGAGACGGATAGAGATAGATCATGAGAGGTTTCTCTGCATTTGTCTGTGTTTACATCACATGCACTGTTGGAGAAAGACTACCTGAGCCTCCGACTTTATATCTCTCTCTTAGATGCTAATGGGTTGAGCTGAGCTGGCTTGTTGCCTATATCTGTAGTATCTCTATCATGGAGCTACTATTAAGAGGAGATGACACAGTCGACTATCTTATAATAGGAAAGTGGTATCACATGAGTGACATTGTGGTGTTATAGTTAAAATAATACCCTTCTTGGTGTGCGTCATCGATTGTGACGTATATCCGGGTTTTCGGCATGTCGTTTATTTCATTTGCTATTTTGACATTTAGCTAACCTTAAATTTGATAAATAAAATCATCAGGATCGTATTAAGCCAAATTCGAAAAGGCTATGAAATTAATAATTACCAGCTTCTTTTTCTAACTGAAAATACTTCAGAACTTTCAAAATGCTGATGTTTTTTCGTGTATCTAGGCATATTTTTGTATTAGTTAGATAAATATAACAATAAGATTAATATTCACTTCTCATAAATAATAATTGACCGTAAGCAACAAAGTACACACCTGACAAGAACTGTCAGTGTGACAGTAGAAAAAGACGTAAGACACATTGCCGCTACGAAAGTTACGCCTTCATAGTATTTTAACCTCGGGATTGATAGGTTGCGCTGGCGCGTAATCTAAAAATCAACCAATCAAATTTTTGTGAGTCAAAGATTAGGGTTAACGTTTGTGAAACATTCAAACGGTTTATTATTGTGATATTTTGATTAGGACTAATCACAGACCTGCCTTTTTTTCCATTTCTTGCTACGTAATGTGATAGAAGGAGATTAACAATCGATGACGCACACCAAGAAGGGTATTATTTCAACTATAGCAATATGGCGTCGACGACAGAGCCGGACTATTTAAATTTTCAATCAATAAAAATATATTCACTAGTGAAATTCTTTTTCACCTAGGTATAGCGTAGCGGCTTTTTGAATTCTTGATAAGAGGTGGTTTTCTTCGTTAAAGTGCACATTATCGTCCTTTTGACAAGATGAAATTGATAATATAGAAACTCTGTATTTTGTTGGCTGCCAAGAACCTCTTTTCACAAATGTCAACCACATATCTCTTATTGATGGAGTTTTAAGAAATCTACAAACATTGAATATATTAATATGAAGTTGAATAAAACTTATTGAAGCACAAAGAAATATATTCCAGTACAATCCTGTTTCGATTGTTTACTAACCTATGATATGTTGTTCCTGATGATTTTTTAGTATTCACACTGTCTCTACTTGTACAACTTCGTGAAGCACAAGAAACCATTATTGTTCAATTATTAAAATAGAAAAAAGCGACACCAACAAAAAGAAAATCCAAAAATACCCAATCCACAAAACAATACTAATTTCAAGTTGACAGGAAAGTGGCGAAACCGATACCACTTTTATGACAGGCGTACTGACTCCTTTTAATACTAGCTCCATGATCTCTATGTAGAGTTGAAATAATACCCTTCCTTGTATGCGTCATCGATTGTGACGTATATCTGGGTTTTCAGCATGTCGTTTATTTAATTTGCTATTTGGACATATAGCTAACCTTAAATTTGATGCATAGAACCATCAGGATCGTATTCAGCCAGATTCGAAAAGGCTATGAAATTAATAATTACCAGCTTTTCTTTTTAACTGAAAATACTTGAGAACTTTCGAAATACTGATGTTTTTCCGTGTATCTATGAATATTTTTGTCCTATTTTAATAAATGAAACAATAAGATTAATATTCACTTTTCATAAATAATAATTGACCGTAAACAACAAAGTACAGAGAAAGTCGAGTACTGTCAGTGTGACAGTAGAAAAAGACATAAGACACATTGCCGCTACGAAAGTAACGCCTTCATAGTATTTTGAACTCTTGATTGATAGTTTGAGCTTGCGCGTAATCTAAACATCAACCAATCAAATTTGTGTAAGTCAAAGATTGGGGTTAACGTTTGTAATATATTTAAACAGTTAACTATTGTGATGTTTTGATTAGGATTAATCACAGAATTGCCTTTTTTCAATTTCTTCCTACGTAATGTGCTGGAAGGAGATTAGCAATCGATGACGCACACCAAGAAGGTTATTATTTCAACCATATAATATAATAGTCGAGAACATAGCTTTTCAATTGTTATATTCAAAGCTTTATCTTTTCATTGACAACGGCGATGCAACAAGGTTTTATGTCATTCCATTGTAGCATTTCGAAAAGTGATCATTAAAATAATACAAAATCGTGATATTCTTGACGATACATTAGCTCTAGCCAACACTATAAGGTTGAAATTGATTTCAGACAAAACTAAAATCCATCTTGAAAAATAATATAGACAATTTAGTGAGTGGCGGAACAAAAAGTACATGTTCAAGGTGCAGAAAAAGCGTTGTTGCGGGCATATTTCTCCGTACTCTTTGAGGGATATTCTGCTTCATTCTTATGGCCGGAATACTCCATATTATCACGAGCGACTTTAGAAGAAATGAGTAAAAATCAGCAAATACGGCGCTATACAATGTTCCATCGAGGAGAAAAACGTTGGTTATAGAGTGGGAGCATCGAAAGTATCCACAAGAGCACAAGTCAGCGAGTTTGTGCGTTCTGCCTCAGAAGAGAAGACAAGTTTTTAATGATAAAAGTGACTTTCTAAATTGGAATTGGAGGAGCCTATCGAGCCAATGAATTGGCGAAGATGACCACGTAGATGTTGACATTTCAAGGTACAAGCCATTCTCGACTTAAAAACCCACGGATTTTTGCAGTGGTATCTCTGAAGTCGAAGTCAATCCTGTGCTTCCATTTAGAAGGTACGCAATATTAAGGCTGGTTCATGTTACCTACCGAAGATTGTTTGTATCGTGTAGATAAGCAATGGTACAGCCCTGTGGTATCCATTTCTTTTCTGAAATAGCTGAAAATATCTCCTATATGTCCATCAAATTTGGAAACTGTCCAATTAGTGTTTCATATGATCATAAATAGCTCTAGTATCATTTGGCATCTAACGTATCATGCTTATGTAACTAACGACATTCATATAGGAGCATTTTTGTATTAAAATCAGACCACCACTTCTACATAGCAACGATGTGAATATGCATGTCAATAAATTGAAAAATAATGAACGAGATGGATATAACCGTTTATCCAAAGCTTTGTGTTGGAATTGCTTCAAAAGCAACGGAAATAACAGGAAGTTCCTGTAAATTCTACAAATCGATACGTGAAGAAAAACGAACAGTTTCATGAATTTAAAAAGGCGTACATAGTACAGGAAGTACAAAAAAGTGTTATGAAGGATATTTTTTGGATGCAGTCAAACCCTTAGAAGAAGGGGGGAGAATCGATTTTCAAAATAGTAAAAAGTATCTTTTATCGAAGGTACAATAAAATTAGACCGTGATTGTTATTCATATATGAAATGCTTATAATAATAATAATAATAAATGCTTTTATTGGCCAAACATACAGTTCATATAAGTAAAGATATACATAAAAAGGTACATTATGTTACACAGCAAATTGCCAAATGGCAGGGTTCAAATTTCTTGAGTAAATCAAGAATTTGCTCCTCCACTCAACCAGTTAAATACTTAAACCTATACACTATAACTATGAATACAATTTAAAAATAATACAAACTACAAGAAAGTCAAAAAATAATAAAAAAAAAGAATAAACCAAGAATGAAAGAATAGAAGAAAAACCGTGAGAGACCCATTACCAAGAAGATAATTACAAATCAATTATCATTTAATATCAACATTTTGTGTAGAAACCAGAAATTACAAGTTTTATCACAAAGAAAATTATAATACTATTCCATTTCAAAGAAAAGAAAATTAATATAGATAATATAGGTATCCATCTTCCATTACGCTTTTAAGCTATCATTAAGCAAATTACTTTTAATTTCACGTTTAAATCTATTCAATGTGAGTACTTTTAAATAATCGGGTATCCAGTTCCAAATCCTAACTACATTGAATGAAAAGCAGCCCTCAAATAAGGCAGTTGAATGTTTGGGCATCGTTAAGCGACCAACTTGTCTCAGGTTTAGATTGTGTACATCGGTTCTAAATCTAAGTTTATTGTACAAGTACGGAGGTTTTTGTGTATGTAAAATTTTATAGTACAATACACATTCACGTACCTTGCGACGTTCTTCCAAAGTAAGCCATTGCAGTTCTTTATGATAGGATGAAGTGGGTGCTTCACTTCTTAATCCACATATAAACCTGATGCAACAGTTCTGAATACGCTATAACCTTAGTACGTCTCTTTTTAATAATCCAGGCCCAAAAACCGCATCGCCGTAATTTAACTGTGATAATACGAGTGATTCACATAATATCATTTTTGTTTTTTTTTTGTAAGCATTGTCCGGCTGCTGTATATTAATTTGAGATTGGCAAAGGCACGACGAACGATTAAAGTTACATGGGACGAGTAGCGTAAATCAGAGTCAATGATCAATTCTAAATTTTTTGCACTATCGTCTATATTAATAATATTATCATCAATTACCAAGTTCATTAATCTTAAGCACCTCTTCCTGGCCATTGGCTTTCCAAATAAAAGTGCAACTGATTTAGCACTATTCAGTGATGGACAAAAATTATTGGATATTGCTTTCAGTGACTTTAAATCTTCATTTACATGCTGACACGACACAACCACATCTTCTTCCTTAAAAGAATAATATAACTGTGCATCATCCGCATAAAAATGAGACGAGCAGTGTTGCAATTTCTTATAAAATAGATGTGTATAAATTATAAAGAGAACTGGCCCAAGTATAAAGCCTTGAGGCACTCCAGAATTAATTTTTAAAATTGCAGAAGACCTATTGCAGTAGGTAACTGCTTGCTGACGATTACTGAGGTAGCTACGAAACAAATTTATAGCACTTGTATCCAAACCAATAAAATTTCACAAAGAAAACAATAACTCATGATTAATACAGCTTAGGAATAATCTAACAAAACTAAAGCTACCAATTTATTAGCGTCCAAAGATGCATGGATATCATCGGTTACTTTCAAGAGAGCTGTTGTGCAACTATGTAATTGTCTGAGTCCGGATTGATGAGCTGGTAGAATATTATTACAATCTAGGAACTCAATAAGTTGTTTATTTACAATTTTCTCAATTACTTTTGATACACAACATGAAATACTTATAGGGCGCAAATCTCTGAGACTAGCTGGATTATTATTTTTGGGCAATGGTAAAACATGTACACGTTTCCAGATAGCAGGATACACACCTTTTTTATACAAAAATTGAATATGTGTGTCAAAAACGGTAAAATATCAGGACAGCAATATAGTAGCATATCGATGCTAAGTTGATCGACACCTGTGGCTTTAGATTTTATTGACAATAACATCTCGTATACTTCGGAGTCGCATGTTTGAGCAAACTTGTAATTGTTACTATTTTCAATACTTTCATTGTAGTATGATATTAAATTAGGATCAACGATAAATTCATTTTTGGAAGAATCAACAAAAAATTCATTTATACTATTTAGGTCCTGCAAATTATCTGGTATTAAGGTATTAATAGTTTTACTGTCAATATTCAATTCTTTCAAGACCTTCCATAGTTTTCTATTTTCCCCGTGACGTACACGAAACTCCAAGTAGGCTTTTTTTTCTCTGGCTATAGCTCCATTCGTATAATTTCTTAGCTCTTTGTAATAATTCCAATGGCTTAAAAATTTTGTTTCCTTATATTTATTTAAAGTTTTATCTCTCATAGACATCATTAACCGGATATTATCCGTTAGCCAAGGAGCTTTCTTTCTTTTTATTTTAACTGTTTTGATAGGGGCAAGTTTGTCAAAAATATTTCTCAACTCATTATTAACCCTTCAGTAGTCGCGCGGGTTACCCCTGTAGCCCAGTCTAATTTGAAGGGAGATTATTAAGCGGTGGAGGGAGCTACGTTCGCAGGCCTCCTAGTAGCTGTCGTTCAACTATTCATCTAACAGTCAGTAAACACCCACTCTCTATAAAGCACGTCTGTTCAAGATATTTGGAGATTAGTGTCACTGGGGTCCGAGTGTAGCCCAGGCGACCAAGGTCGTAACAGTTTTCATAGATGCATTTTATCAGTGTTTCCCTAATTTTTCCGTTTTAAAAATTTTTTTCTGGTAAGTAACACCTAGTACTTGATTTATTACTTATATTTCGGTAATTTTACTGGAATTTTCAGACCCAGAGAGAAGAAAAAACATAATGTCGCTGCCTAAAAAAAGACGTGTGGAAACAAACGATCCAGAAGTTTTATTGAAATGGTTTGAAGAAGTTTCGAGTGGAGAGGAAGAAATTGCCGAAGATGAAGATCCAGACGAGTTTGAAGAAGATGTTTCAACTCAGAGTGATCATAATTCTGCCTCAGAACAAGAGGCTTCGTCTGAGGATGAGGAAGAGAACATCGCTGAAAATTTCTTTGTTGGTAAAGACCAAACTACACAATGGAAAAAGAGAAGACCAAATTTACAAGTTCGTACTAAAGTTGATATTTAAGTATTTGCTTTTTATATTATTTCAGAATACATTTTGTTATGTTTTTATTTATAAATGAGATAACGTTGTTTTTCTAGTAGCTCCATTTTTTTTAATGTCAGTGTGCGATGGAATAACAATTTTTTTTATACTTCGTTTTCTAAAGCACAAAAATCGATATTTTCTTTTATATTGTTGTATCTCCTGCATTAATATAACGAATATTAACAAATGATTGTATTATTTTCATTTTTAAAAGTGATATTAGTTGAAATTTGAATGGGCTACCATTGTAGCCCGCGCGACCAATCTAGTGACAAAATACCGCGCGACTACTGAAGGATTAAATATTGATACTTTATCATCTATAGTCTGAGCATAATAGACTTGGTTCAAATCACTACTAATTATTTCATGTATCAATTCATCATTACTAAGAGAACGGAAATCTCTATACCTATACAGGAAAGGTTGAATCATTGATTTTTCTGAATAGAGAGAACAGGACACCAAACAGTGATCAGAAAAAAGTGAATGCACTGAAGGTTGTCTAACATCTGAATGATTTGGGCATATTATTAAGTCAAGTAGCGACGTACCAGTTGCACTACATCTAGTTGGTTCATTTATTATTTGTTTCAGATCAAAAGAATCTAAGAATTTTTGTAGATGCTTACATTCTATACTTTCTGGATCTAGATTGTCTATATTGAGATCGCCTAAACACATTAAATATTCGTACTTGTGAATAATCTCACTTACTACATTTTCTAGCTCATCAATAAACAATTGAGATTCACGAACATGAGGTGAATAAAGTGAACTAATGGCTACCTTTTTGTGATTAAACTCGATTTCAATCCATATTTGTTCAGTGGAGACACGTATATTATGAATTAGTTTACATTTAATATTATTTTAAAAGTAAATTGCCACGCCTCCTCCTCTACCCTGGAGACGATCTTTTCTTTGAATAATTTGGGTGGTCGTAGTGATACAAAATACAGAAATGCTAGATCTAATCTGATACAAACGTCAGAAAACTTCTCTCTGTGATAAATGAGGAAAACGGAGTCAAATTTTCACAGATATTGAGATTGCATTATTAACGGAGAATTCCGAAGAACATTGTTTATTTCTTCACAAAATAGTTACTTCCATTTAAGATTGTAATATGAGTAGACTCCACAAAGTAAGGGTTCACACGGTATAATTAATAATTGTGAGGCAAATCTTTCACAAGAAAAATCTTTTCATCACAACTAAGACAGCGTATCTATGTATTTTGGGGTGATATTCACTAAGACCTGCAAGATCTATATTGAGCACGCTTACGTCTACTTGAATTCTCTGTGCTGTGCCCTAGGATTCTGAAGTGGTGTGGATGGAGGCTTCTTCTCCCATGTCGCGAAATATAAATTCTTCTTCCTCCGCTTTTTTGAGCATTTTGGGATGCCCATTCAGGCGACGATGTCCCGTTACGATCCCTGTTTAGACAGCGTAAGGATATATAAATTTCCCACCTGTCTCAGTAATCTTACGTAATTTGGGTACGGCCCCATACCTACTTTAAGAATCAATAAAAATCGCCAAGAGCGTGTTGCTTGAGTAGCTGTCATATCATAGCAGTGTTCTATTGAATATCATTCCAATAAAACATATTCCTTTTTATAATATATTAATGGATACTGACAGTGATGACGATTTTTATAATACTCCAGAGATGAAAAAAAAACGTTCGATTTGTTGCCAGGAATTTCAAAAAGTAAATTAAAGGTAGTTTTAAAAAACTACAGAACACGCTTCATAGGTAATCGTATTATTATGTAAAAATTAATTACCCATTCAAAAATGAAATGATTAACGAGAAAGTTTTTGTCATTATGGTAATAGCATATTGTGGAGATCGGAATCAATTGTTATAACTGCTTACTAGTTGTATTCTGAAGTACAGAGTATGTGTATCATTGTAACGCGTGTTTTTTAGTTTTTTTTGAACCATAATAGGCATGACGACAGTCAAAAAATCGTCGATATAATGGTTTTAGGGAAAAGTTCATAATATCAAAAAAATTCAAAAACACTGCTTTAGTTTTATTTAAAAAATTCAGATTATTAACATTCTCAATAAAATAAAACATAAAAATACTGCAATCGGCCATTTTGACTGAAACACCAATCACAGCGCATGACGTCACGCTTAGGTAAAAACCGCTGTCAGTCAATACTCAATACACTCATTTTCTGTGTTTGGTTGTTGTGAATACTACTGATTACGCATTTGGATTGATCTTTTATTATTTTACGTGTGATTTATCGTCTCCACTCATCTACTATAACAATGAAACCAAGCTTTGTTGATGCAAATAGCTCAAATTTTCCCAGGATTGATATAATGATGTTGGGCGATTTCCTCGCAACAAATCAAGAATTTTGCTCGTCTAAGTTTAGAAACGTGAAAACTTCCTTGTAAGTGAATTTTGTATTTATCTTCACCCTAGATACAACCAACTTAGATATAATCAAACTAGTTTCAAGCTCATGCGAGTTTATTCAACTTTCATAGGTTGGCATATAAATTTATGGGGCATACATCCTGGTTTCATACGTACTTGTGATACTGACCCCATCACATGATACTGCATATAATTTTCCATATCATCTGGCAACTGCAAAAAGAAAAGTAAGCCATTGAAATTGATGATAAGAATTATGAACAAGACCAAAGGAACATAACCTCAATAAATTAGATATTTCATAGCCTCAATATTTCAACTATTTCACGTCAAACAAACGTTTTAAGTTTGAGAAGTAGGAATATAATAGGATAACATACTCACAAGTGGTCTTCACAGAAATAAAGTGGCCAATTCGTGACTAAGTCGTTCGGGTTTCGCCTTGCGAGCTTCAACCACTTATCTCTTATCTATCATTTTCTTGTTTGGAACATGTACAAACACTTTGTTGGGTGTTCTTATTGATGTGTTTTTACACTGCGGTACTGCACACCACTCATGAACTTTGGAATTCATTTTCATGACACGAATTTATTTAATATTTTGTTTACTTTCTTCGCAACGCATAGACACAATGACATGTTTACCTAACGTGACGTCAGAGCCGACGCCATGACACCTACGAGCTGTTTTCGCGCACTATTTAAAGAATATCAGTAAAATGGCTTCAAACTTCGTTAAACTTAAGTTTATTACCGAAATAAAAGTTTTTTCGTGAATAGTGAATGTGTACCCACATGACGGAAGAGTATTTCAAAATCTATCGTCACGCCTATTAATTTGTCACTTCAAGGGCGAGTTGTACAAAAGATCTCCTAAACTAAGTTTAATTAACAACCGTCTAAATTTTAACTAGACTTCCGTTTTTATCTGTTGTACAATGTCATAAATGCAGGCCGTTAACTGATCGTCTTCTGGCGTTCATTTTCAAGAGGTTGGTAACGGAGTAGGTCAAATGATTGACATTACAGACGCGCATAGATAGGAAAAGAAGAAAAGTCACCTAAAAACAAAGTTGATAAAATATTTTTGCTTGTGGTAGATTGGTGCATCACGCTGAAATATTAATTATATTTTTGGGTGAGTCAGATATCAATAAATAATTAGTGATAAAAATGAGTAGTTTTATTTATTACATTAAATAGCTTGTAAGTGCAGGTGGTGAAACACCACAGACTGCAGAATGGCTCCGGCTGATAGTACCGAAGCTAGAGAGCTGGAAGGGAGCAGAGCTGACGGTGTGCCAGGGAGAGAGAAAATTCTGTGAAGATATAAACACAACACCTGCTGCGGCAAGACTTCACAAAGTTATGACGAAAAGTAGGGTCAACACAGATATGGCTTTGAGG
>CAJUYG010004359.1:0-17044 GCA_910591675.1 Galerucella calmariensis
GTTGTTATCTGCAATATTATGATGTTATTTATGTATATACATACTTGTAAATAAACTATACATTTTGATGCATTGCATAATATACAGATGTATTTGAACAATTGAAATATTTACCCAATAATGGCAAAGCTTGACAACTAGGGAAATTTTCTGTTCCACATGAAGAAGGTCCTGGTTTAGGTGACGGTATGTTATCTGCAATATTATAATGTTATATTTAATAATGTGGATTTTGTAAGAAAAAGTATATGTGTATTTAAAATATAATACAGTTACAGTGGCCTGTATATTGAATGTGTAGTTTATTTGGCACAGCTACAGCAGACTTGACATCTTCAGTACCAACTTCTATTTGAACATATTCATTATCTAAAATATATATATATATATATATAGTAAACAACCAATGAGCATCATTGTACACAAAAAAATGTGTTCTTTCCAGATGAGGAGGGTCCTGGTTCAGGTGACGGTATGTTATCTGCAATATTATAATGTTATTTTTAATAATGTGGATTTTGTAAGAAAAATATATGTGTAGTTTTTTTATGTATTCTTATACATACTTGTAAATAAACTATACGTTTTGATGCATTGAATATACAGATGTATTTGAACAATTGAAAATATTTACCCAATTATGGCAAAGCTTGACAGCTAGGGAAATGTTCTGTTCCACATGAAGAAGGTGACGGTATGTTATCTGCAATTATAATGTTATTAATTGTTGTAACTGATTTAAAACAAAGTAAGAGTTGGTACTGCCACAAAGTAGACTTATAAATGCAAATAACAATAAAATGCATCAACTGATTCCAACAACTAAAATCAAGCTTAATATTTACCAGAGTGAACAATTATCTTTCTTGGGGGATCATTTGTCAAAACATGACTATGTCGTTTTAGTCCTAAGAATTTCGTAGGTACAGCTAACTCAAACAATCTCCTAGAGCTTCCACCCTTGGTGATAAATTTTTCTTCAAAATGAAGCTCACACAGCTTGTAATTTTTTTGAAGTTGAACTGTAGTCTTTCCAGACAAATCTTCACGATTACAAGCCTGTAACCATAGCTGGGATCTAAAATATTTCAAGACAATAATAAGTTCAGGCTAATATAATATGTTTATTGTTAGGTAGAATAAGTCATCACAACCTATCACAAAAGTTGTACACTTCATGAAAATTCTATTCAATGTAATGTCAAAGAATACCTAATCAAATATTTATTTGAGTATTTTTTATACTTATGCCTGAATTGGCAAAAGAAACTTAAAGACTTACCTAACAGGGTCTTTTGGGAATCCAAACATAGATATACCTTCTCCTGTTCCCGAGTGACATCCCCGAACAGCACAAGTAATTCTTCCCATAGCTTCAAGTAATTCAGTAATAAATATCGACAACAACAACAACAACAAGGGACAAAGTAAAAATTATACACAAAAATTGAAAAATGCTTTTTGTTTACCAAGCTGGTCGACAGACAACAAACAAAGTCAAATATGACAAGAATCTTATTATAAAAATGGCGACTTTCAGACATGCGCATACAAAAAAATGATCGGAAGCTTCGCTTCTTGTTGAGCTGGTGTATTCTTTGGCATGACTGTGTCTCTTTATGTTAGGTTCGAACTGCCTCGTGGTCTCTTCTTCTTTTATACCATCGATAAGAACGCGTTCGTTTGTAGGCGCGTTCTTGTCATCGATGTTATGTCACATCAGTATTTTAAAAAATCCGGTTTGAATTAATAACATTGCCATTTCATAATAGTAGACACTATCGTTGCTAGGTGAATGTTGACAAACGTAAATGTCATAAAATTACAATAATTTTTATGTGTGTCAAAGTTACGAGTCAAAATCAACGAAGATTTTGGAATTCCTGACAAAATTATTGAAAAAGAAAGAAAGCAACTGAAAATCTGTTGCTCAAAAAGTCTAAAGAAGCTTATGACATGGACTACGAAAGATTATTAGATTGGATGCAAGAAAACTACGTAAAAGATGTTGATGAAACTGTGTTGCTTGAATACTTTCGCGATCTCTTTGCCCGTGCGGGCATAAAGTACGACATTAGATAGTCGGTACCTAAGCAATAAAAAACACAACAATGAAATGGTATGACATAAAATTTCATATGTCCACACCTATAAAAAATTAGTATATTATACAGCAAATAAAATATGGAGGAGCCGAGCTGATAGAAAAAATATATCGAATAATAAATAAAATATGGGAAGATGAAGAAATGCCAGAGGAATGGAATATAGGTCAAATTATAACGATACATAAAAAGGGGGATCAACAGATATGCAAGAACTACAGAGGAATTACTTTACTTAACACAGTTTAGATAACATCAACAATTATACAAAGGAGATTACACGAGACAGGTGGGGTAGCAGGAGAATACCAATATGGGTTTAGGAAAGGAAGATCTACGACATATGCTATACATATACTTAATACTTAAACAGATCATAGAAAAGGCTAACCAATACAATCTTGATTTTGAAATTCTATTTATAGACTTCCAGCAAGCTTTCGATTCAATCCGGAGAAATCAATTAATAAAGTCATTTAAAGAATTGGGGGTATGCGATAAGCTGAGAAGATTGATAAAAATGACTTTCGCAAAAACAGTAGCGGAGATAAAAACCCAGAAAGGAACAACAAGAAAATTTGAATACAACAAAGGAGTCAAACAGGCATAAAAAATCATTAACCACTAATAGAGAAATTCAACTTCTCAATTGGCTAGTAGTGGAAAAATGAAGATATTGAACATTTTTGAAATTGAACTACTCATCATTTTTTTAACTACCTGTATACAAAAAATTAGTTTTCAACATGTCATCAATTACCTTCATCGTCTTACTAAACAACCTGACAAGATGTTTTTCATTTGGTACTTGGGATGTTCACTCAGAATTTTGTTGTAAATGGGTTTCATGGTTACTCATATATTGTAAATATTATTATTGTTGATTTTGTTTGTCAGATTTGAACGATAAAGTTTACAATTTTGTCATTAATTGAAAAAAAGCTCTTTTAGACCAGGGTCGATATTTTTTGAAACAAAAAAAAAATCACAGTAAAACCCATTAGAAATGGAGGGAAATGTGATAAAATTGAAAATAAATATAAATAACGGGCGATCCGAGTTCGGGAAGTGGGAGGGGGTGAGTATTTCAGGGTAAAAAATGGTTTATCTCGATTTCCGACAAAACTACAAGTCCTATGAAAAAAAGTTGAACGGCAAAGTTGTGGGCAATGAAAAGATCTAAGTACAACTTTTGTATACACAATTTTCTCACATAACCTCAAAATTTATGTAAAAAATTCAAATAACCAAGTTTTTTATTTTTCTTTTTCAAAAAAAAAGTTTTTTTACGAAATTTGGTGAAAACTTTCCTTATTATATCCCAAATACACTGTAATTTATTTGATTTGAAATATTCATTTTCTCACCTCATTTTGACTTAATATCAAAAAAGCACCCTAACTTTCAATCGAAAAGTCTCGCGTCAAAATATTAGCTTTTTTAAAAAAGTCGGTGGTAAATTTGTTCGTTAAAATCTCTTCTCTCGAGTGTTGAAAAAAATATACATTACATGTGATCAGAAAATGTAAAAAACTTGAATTCGAAATTTTTTTAATCATTATGTACAATTTTGAGCTATTTCTTGAAATTTATACTTCAATTAGCAGAACAGCATTGTTACAGGGCATATTATATCAGCTTCAAACTTGGTTGGGCAACGAATTGACAGCAAAAGATTAGGGCTGGAAGCAACATCAAGTTATGATTTGGTTTGAGACATCCAAAGCAACAGTTTCTTAGTACTTTTTTTATTAATTTTAAGAAGATTTATAGCTCGACGAGGAAGGGTTTCAATTATTTATTCAGATAATAATCACTTTAAGAAAATTGATTGGAAGAAAATAGTAAATTATTCTTCAGTAAAGAAAATAGAATGAATTTTCAATACTTCAACTGCATCCTGGTGGGGAGGATGGTGGGAGCGCATGATAAGAACTGTTAGGACGAAATTTAGGAAAATCAAATCTAAATTATGAAGAATTTAGGTACTACTATTTTGTGTGACTGCGAATCTTTATCAATTCTAGACCACTGACTTACGTTTCGGAAAATAAAGAATTAATTCCGGTTAGTCCAGTAGGTGCATTTCATAAAGAGTAATCCAAGCAATGATGAACCAGCTCTATATGATATCGACAGACAGCATTTAATGAAAAGATATAGATACCTACAGAAGATCAAATAAGATATGCGAGCTAGATTTAAAAAAGAATACTTGTCAAATTTAATCACCTATGGTTTTAGGAAAAGTAATTTTAATCTGCAAGTAGGGGATATTGTAATTTTAGAAGTAGATAATGAAAAAAGAGTGAATTGGCCGATAGCCAAAGTTCTAGAAATTCACCCATGAAAAGACGACGTATCAAGAGTCGCAAGGATTAAATTATCACATCACGAATTAGTTAGACCTTTTCAAAAGTCATATCCATTAGAAATTCGTGATTATAGTATTTATAGTTTACTTAACAAAGAGAAGAAAACAAAAGAAGAAGGGAATTTATTAAGAACTAGATATGGACGATTAGTTAGAAAACCTTCACGTTATGATGATCCATGAAAATAAAAAGTTCTGCGAAGTTTCCTCTTCGCACAATGTGGGAGGATGTTGGAAATGGGTTTCATGGCTACTCATATTTTGTAAATATTATTATTGTTGATTTTGTTTATAACAGATTTGAAAGATAAAGTTTACAATTTTGTAATTAAATATATCGAGGAAAAGCTCTTTCATTTTATTCCAATATACAGAATAGTTTCTACAAAAGGTCTGCACCTGTCAGTTTTTTTATGAAAACCTATCTCGACAAGTATAAATTTTAGATATAGGATATTCTACAGAAAGTGACATAAAAATTGTAGAATCCAAAAAGTTTTGAAGTAGAGGGTGTTACATTTAAAATAACACAGTTGTCGTAACTTTAGGTATAACCGGGAGTGACGTGTGACAATTGCTCTCAGGATTTGAATCAAGCATCATTACCAAAAAGATTGCCTGAAAAAAATTTTCAAAGGGAGGAAACTAAAATTCAAGAGAAAAAGAGAATACTGGTAAATCCGAACCACTTCCGATTACCACATTATATGGTAGGAAAATCAAACTTATCCATAGACTGGGAATTTAGTGGATTGAGCTTTTGAACTGAATTCAATAAGCACAAGGTGGGAGGATGTTGAAAAAGGCGACATTCACATTCTTTTTTCCAATTGGTATAGTTATAAAAAAAGTAGTTACTTTTGTCAAGTTGAAGTTTTATGTCAAATTTGTGATAGTTTTGCTAAATTTCATAGTATATTATGCAATGAGCACAAAATGATGCCCATTTTGCTGCGAATTGCATACTATACTTTTTCTGACAACATATCGTTCACGTTTAATACATGCATACATTGCAAAAACTTTGAAAGGAATAAACTGATAATATTTCATTACTCCGAATTCGCCGCTAATGAGCTTTCTATCAGAATTAAAATATAAAATGAAGAAATATGTAAATATTTTCATTATTGCTATTTCTAATAGGTACACAGAAATAGAAGCCTATAAAAATGTATTTATAAAAAACAACTATGAAATTACTCATTACCTACTTAAACTGACAGAAACGATCTGCTGACATTTCATCAATTTGTCGCTGGACGTCATAATTTGTCAAGCCGTAGTCGTCGTGATTTTAGAGTGAACCTAGACCTAACACGAAATATTCCATTTCGCATTTGTTGCTTATCAACTTGCCTAGCAGCCGATGCAAAAAAGAAATTCTGTACAAAATGTGCTTGTTTATGATTCAAGTTACGTTATAAAATGAATATTTATCGAGGTTGTCGTAGAAAAAATATATTTTAATATAACTCTTATTTTATTGGTACTTTTATTGTTTTTAATTATTATTTATCCTTCACACGACATATTCAAACACCGGGTAGGTGAGTTTCGAACTAAATTTGCTTTCTCATGTATTTTAGTGTAGAAAAGAGATATCGAGATACGGTTTTCACTAGCCTATTCAGGAATCAGTTTACCTACTACATTTTTATAATAAAAGTAATATTTTTAGTGGAGCAATAAATGCTTTTTCCAATGAGACAAAATTTGTTAAAATCCGGTATGTCGCTTAGGCCTTACAGCTGTTTATTTAGGAAAACATAAAATCACCCCAATCAACAATTACCCATATACATGGTGAAGCGACAAGCGTATCAACGCCATTTTTCATAACTCATTGTTTTGTATTATTTTTAGAAGAAATATCCTTCGCAAACCGTCTTCATCGACGGTGTATTTTACAATGACACGAGGTTACCGGAAGCAATTGACTTGTCACCGAAAATTATACAATGGGCGAACGAAAAGGAAATCGGAAAGTTTACGTGTGACAAAATGCAAGAGGTAAGTTGAGTGTCATTGCTATTTAGCAGATGAGTAACAGTGATCAAGTTGCAGTGTAATCGCAACTCGTGATATTTTTTGTTTCAGGTGAAACTTTCATCATTAACGCCTCGTTTCGGTTATCCGTACGTATATATTCATCAAGGTGATTGCGAGCATATCTTCGTATTTACCGATGCTCGTTTAATACAATCGGAGGATTGTCGTGCCAGTTCTCGATATCCGAAAATTATCTCATTCAGTAGAACAACGAATATAATGTGCTTCATTTGTACAACGAGACCGTCCACGTGGATGGTTAGTAAATGCGAATTATTTCCTCAGGAGAAAATTTTTTTATGTACAGAATGCTGCGATTCTTATTTATATTCAAATAACAAGAAGGTTACCGATTTTAAACTGTATCCGTTTTTTCAACAGAAATGAGTAGGCATTTTCGAAATATGATTCACAACGCAATGCAAGGAGCGAATTGTTATCGACTCCCTAACTACTAATCTATCCATCAACGTTGATGGTTGTTGCAGTATCCGCGACGAGCTATTGGCCAAAACAGCTGTTGACGTATTTAAATGCGAGTGTTTTCCTCACCGCTTATATGAAGGAAGTTGATGCAGTGGCGCAGCTGCGAGTACCGTCTAAAAATTTTCCTACGTCATATTCGGGGATTACTGTAAATTGAGTGATTATTTATTAGATTCTATTTTGGTTAATTTAATAAGTTACTTTTTGGATATCTACAATGTTATGAGATATTTAAATGTTCATGATTTATTTATCACTTGATACTTTATTCAATTCAATTCAATTTAATATTACAATTACAATATTCACAATAAAATTTTCATAATTTATACAGTAATTATAAAATAAATGTATCTAAGTGAGTTGACGTTTGTACAATTACATCCCAAATAAGTTTTTCCTATCTTTTCCATTGTCTATGGTTCCATGTACAATCAATATCGAGATACATATACATATACAGTATACACACACATATTTGGCCAATTGAAAAGTCCCCGGTTTGACACATAGATGGTGTTACTAAAATTAATCCATATGATTTTCAGTTGGTCTCAACCTAACCTACCAATTTTGACATCAATGGGACGATAATTTCGTGAAATATTGCATTTTGGGGAAAAAAATAATTTCGTGTGCTGATGAAATATTGCTTTTTGGAGGAATCAATTACACTTAATGCAAAATATTGGTATGCCGATGAGGAATAATTGCCGAAAGAGAGGCCTATTTTGAAGCTAAAGACAAATCGTTACTTAAAAAGTAGTAACAGGTAGTTTTTCGATATTACCAGATAGGAATGGCGGTAGGAATGAAAACTCTCTTTTATCCCCCTGCAATCTACCCCACTGTAAATATCATCCTCTTGTCTCAATGCAATAGAGTGAGCAGTTTTCGAGTTATTTGCATTTAAAGGTAATGTTTGAAATATTCAATTTTGTTTCATTGTTTATTTCACATGAGTGTCGTTAATAATTTAACCACCTTGAATTCTAATGGTAAATTCACATTAGTCAATAACTATTTCACTAAATTAATAAAATTTATTACTTTCAAACGGCCTAAACGGCTGGACCGATTGTGATGAAATTTTCTCTGTGTCTTCAAGTAGATACTAGAATTATTTAGATTTACAATTGGTTCCGGTAGGTGGCGCTGCAATCGGGTTCATACTGAACTCTTAAACCGATTTTGATGACAATGTTCATCTTCAACGTCCGTCGGTTCTTCTAGTATCAGATAAATAGCCATTTGTATAACAACGGAGTAAAATGCTACTTTTCTTCCGAGGATGAAAGGAGAGATTCAAGGGAGAAAAAAGCATTTTACTCCCATGTTATACATGACTTTTCCGCCTCTCTCAAATAACAACCCATTTTTGAATGATTTATTTATGTAGTAACAAACAAAATTTTTTAAATAAATAAAACTAAGAAGAAGGTACAGACACGTTATTTTTAATTAGAGTAATTTTGTATATTGATGTTGAATGTGCATTTTTGAGCAGTGATTAAAATAAAGTGCTACTTTACTTAATCACCAAACCCCGCAACACTATTATTAACTTCATTAATAGCAAAGTCAAAATCATATGTGTTATTCCCAACTTATCCCTTCTTTACGCCAAGTCACGTAGGAGGTACCTCACTAAATTCACGATGAGAATCATGTTCCAACCACCGTTGCAACCACACCACTTAAATGTTGTCACAAAAATTGTCTGCAAGTCTTAACATATTTCCTTTTAACATTTTATCATCACAAGAAATTCCTTAACTACTTGTTATCATATTGTATGTTTATGTAAAATATATAAGTGACAGTAAAAAATTGAATAGAATACACGCATTCTCAAGACAAAAACTGTTTAATTTTTCTTCGAATTTTTCAATTGAAGAGATCAATGTACTAAGATTTGTGGAGTTTATACTTACAATAAAGAATGTTGAATTGTCCATAATCGCTTCATTCAAGAAGACCTCCTAATTTTTAATTAATCAAACAACCCAGCACCTTAAACAGTTATCTACACTTTGTATCAAACGATTTTACAACGAATATGCTAAAATTGTTCAACTGTAATATGTATTTTGGGTCGAAATCCCAAGTAAACCCGATTGTAACGCTTCCAACCGGGACCAGTTAGGTTAGGTTAGTTTGTAAATCTAAACAATCTACGTAATCACTAAAACACAAACAAAAAATGTCATCAATATCGGTCCAGCTGTGTAGGAGATGTTGCAATACATATACACAAGTATAGAAGAAATTAAAGATGTTGCTAGTTGAACGTTAGGAGGAGGTTTCAAGCTGCTGGATTGTCTTGTAAAAATATAACTACAGTCCACTATGGGAATGCCTCGGCGCGCCGGCATCAAATTGCAAGTTTGGCTTTTGGCCAAAATCACCTGGCAGGGAAAAAAGCACTAAAGCATAGTACTGCTCTCAGATTTTTCTCACTGGGTCAGGCAAACGTCGTATGAAGAAGATCAAAAGAAAGAGACGCTTCTGCTTGTATTTACTAGCGACTCAGTGGTGGGGCGGGAATTTCTTGACAAGCATGTACATAGATTATCTTTATACCGAGAATCGTTCCCTAGCAGCTCACAGAGCATGACAGAGGTTCCAACAGATCATGTCATGTCTTCCATGATCACTATGTGCGAGCTTGGCATTTTCATGCAAGATTATGCTTTATGCTAAACCGCTTGTATCCAGAGTTTCCAGGGAGTATATGGATGGTGTTGGTATTAGGCGGATTAGCCAGCTCGCAGCCCAGGCATAAATCCAATCGAACATGCCTGGGATGAGTTGGGACAACTTATACGAAAATAAACACCAGCTTCAATATCTGTTATAGTGTAACTATTGTTAATGTTATGACCCATGTTTTTAATCCCTTTGAAGGAAAAAGCCGCCCAATGACGCGCACAAATTTTTTTAATAATTTCGAATATTGTGAAATAATGCTTTTAAAATGAAATTCAAATTAATATAGTGGATTAAAATTAACCTGCATAAAATATGTAATACAATTCAAGGTCATCACATTGACATTAGTTACACTATAACAGAGCACTACTCTATTGTGATTTCATCCATTCACATGTTCCTTAGACCATTTTTAGCAGGACCTTTCATTGACTCCGGAAAAAAACTTTGATTCTTTTTACAATTTTCGTAATTCTTGATATATACTATAGGTATAGACATGAGAAATCCAACAGATATCTTTTCTCTCCTCTCAAGTTCTGTTTTAAAATAAATTTTACTGATCATATGCGCCTCCAATCATTGAGTGAAAAATAATAAAACACAAAAAAAGATATTGACTTAGTAGCAGCCAAATGGTTGTATAAGGCCACTGAAAGAATAAAGTCTAGAAGGAATAAAGGAGATCATGTTGAAGGTAATTAATAATAGTACATTATAAAAGTGCTTCTAAAGTTTTAGAATGAACACTTCACTCAAATAACATATATTACAAATTATTTTGCCATATTCTCTTTACTCTTTAATAGTATATTAAGTATTAAGAACGGTAAGGGTTGTTTACCGGTCGACCGCAATGTTGCTGTACAGCAATTTTGCTGGAGAACGGTATTACCCTAAAGGTTCGAGATGCTTATACCACAGTATATGAACGAACCAGTATGTTATCTCGTGACGTCGCACTGCCGAGCTCCCTGTGACCTACAACGTCGTTCGGATGACTATATCATCCGGCGGCCAGTGCTGTGCTGCGATCCAACCAAAGTGCAAGTGGTGAATTTGCGAATAAAATTATTTATTACAGCTTATATTTTTACGACTTTTCGGTATTATTTTAATAGTTTATAAGCATTTTTTTGCAATGGATACCATTAAAAAGAAGAAATCGGGTAGTGTGTGTAGATCGTGGATGTAACAATAAATATAATTTTAAGTTCACTCGTGAAAAGTTAGTTTTTAAAAAAATTCAAATAACTAAAACAGCGGAACTTTATTAACGAAAACAATACAATAGATGTGTTATTATAAATGTTACAAGTTAAAAAGCTAGAAATGCCGGCTCGCGCCTGGTTTTGTTCAGCGTAATCTCCAAGTGGGGGAACGTTCTTGATTTAGCAACGTCAGCTATATTTGTAATGTAGGTATCCTACTATGGATACTTGGTGCATTAGAAGTGTGGAAGGGCCTCTGACTAGGTGGTGTTGCCGGTCACTTGGTGTGTCATCTCACAGGAATAAAACAACTACTGGAATCACTGAGTCATGTTCTCTTTATTACCTTACTTTACTATTATACATTAACTCACTTATTACTAGTACTAATTAGGATATTAATTGAAAGGATTACGATGAATAGAATACATGAATCAATATGGATTGAATTGAATTGATATCAATATGAATATGAATGTCTTTAGAATATGAATGCTAAAACACTTTCGTTTCACATATTTATACGACGAGTCAAGTTCAGCGTTTTGTAAATATAAAACAATTCTGTTTACGTTTACTTCGGACTCTGAACTTGACATCCAACGTGAGACCTTTCTGTTTTTATATATGTAAACGATTCATGCTATATCGACGTTAGCTTCAAGGGAATTTATGTCTTTAATCATAATAATACCATAATGATAATTTAAATAATTAATAAATAATATTTCTGCCAAAAGGCATCACATATTGTGGGAACTCCAGGTTCATAACTATATTATAATTGTGATAAAAAATTTTACCGTTTTCCAAAGGATTCATAAAATTGAGGAACTGTTTGTATTTGCATACGAAATGTATAATACTTTACTATTTGATCTTCATATCCGTCAACTTCTTTCTTTTTAACACCAGTAACCGAAGGCGAAGTTATTAATATAATCATTTCCTTGAAAAATTCCAGCTCTTTAGATACAAATAATCTCAATAGTTCAATCATAAAAGAAACTTGTGAATCAATAATTAAACCGCTAACAATATTAATAAATTCAATTTTCCATTCAGGAATTTTTCCCGATGCCTTCAAATTCTCTAAAGTTCTTCCATTACATAAAAAAGGAGATACCTCTCAGGTTGACAATTATCGTCCAATTTCAATAATTTCTATTTTTAGTAACATCATTGAGCTGCTGTTGAAGCATAAGTTATACGATTACTTCGACAAACAAGATTTTTTCTGTAATTCGCAATATGGTTTTAGAAAAGAACGATCGACTACTCAAGCCGTTCTAAATATTATTAGTGATGTAGTTGAGTGTCTTGACAGCGGAAAGCATACTGCTATTACACTATGTGATCTTTCTAAGGCGTTTGACTGTGTGTCTCACAGTATATTGCTCCGTAAACTTAACTACTATGGTATCAGAGGTGTGCCACTCCAGCTAATTGAGTCGTATCTAAGTAATCGCTATCAGGCTGTATCATGTAATAATGCTTTATCCGATTTCAAACCGGTTGTCCATGGCGTTCCTCAAGAGTCAGTTCTTGGACCTTTGCTATTCATTATCTATATAAATGACTTACCCAAATTCATGTATCCTTTTAAATCTGTTTTATTTGCTGATGACACCACTTTTATTTATTCCGATAAGAACTATGAAAACTTTAAGTCAATATCACATGTTATTGAAAACAAATCTGAACTATGGTTTTCGTCTAATAAACTAAAATTAAATTCAGAGAAGACACAAAAACTCTATTTTTCTTCTTCTAACCAAAATGCTTGGAGTGTAAAATTTGTTGGGACTCTACTTAGATGGATCACTGTCGTGGAATTTTCACGTCGACTATTTGAGAAATAAATTATCAAGCTCGATTTTTGTATTTCGACAGCTTAAAAGAGTTGTCAGTTTCCAAACTTTGAAAACGGCTAATTTTTCCCTTGTGCATTCCCATATTAACTGTGGAGTTGTACTTTGGGGAAATTCGTCGCCAGCCAAAGATATCTTTGTAATTCAAAAGAGAGCTATTAGGATTTTGAGTAATGTCAGTTCCCGTGAACACTGTAGGGAGTTATTTGTTCATCTACGGATAATGCCTCTACCGACCTTATTTATTTTCAACACCCTTATTGAGATCCACAAAAGTCTTGACTCCTTAACAAAAAATTCAGATATCCATAATTACAATACTAGACAAGCATGTAATATTCGTACAAATCGTTTTCGTCTGACAAAATCTCAGAAGAATTCACTCAACTATTCTCTGTATAATATCTTACCAGCAGAAATGAAATCTTTAAGTTTGAATAAATTTAAAAGGAGTTTAAAAATGTATTTACTTGGATTTTGTTTTTACTCTGTGAACGAATACATTGAGAATTGTCAGAATATCTAGAAATTTTTTAAAATGTATTCATGCTCATTGAACATTCCTTCCTTTCTGAATATATTTTTTATCACTTGTATTTTAACCTTAATTAATATTATTATGTGTTATGTGTTTTTATTTTTATTATTATGTCAATTGTTGTACTTTCTACATTTTACATTTTGTATTTCTGACTTGCTACAAACATTGTAAAAACATGTAATGTAGTCAAATAAATCTATCTATCTATCTATCTATACTTTCGTTTAAAAAAGTAAATTCCCTAGTGGAAATCTTTTCCACTGTATATCCTTACTTTCCCGGACTATGTTGCCAGTTTGCCGTGGTATTTGGGATATTTTTGGCATTAAGAACACACTATTCCTCGACTCGATTATTACAATCTGTTAGGGATGCAGCAAACAGAGAACTTCCCGAAGTTTTGGATTCCTAAAATTTATCATAGAAATGATAATTTTTCGAAGGTTCCAGCACACATGTGTTCAATAATTCCAAAGTCATAAATAACTATTCTAGTGACATAACTTCTTTTAGATGTTGCTGAAGTTCGCTAGGAATTCGAATAAAATGAAATAATGAAGAAATATGGACTAAATGCGACAACCCCATTTTCCTGGTAACGAAGTGTTTTACCAATTTATGTGATATATAAGAGGACATCACCAAGTATCTAACCTGAACTGATAGTTTAATAAATAAAAATGATTCAGTGGATTTTTGTTTCAATTAACAGCTGTCCGCTTGTGATTTTCGAAACGAATCCTATAGGCATAGACTGCACAATTCCCATACGTATTAGGTAGGTTCTAAAGATACCTACTTAGCATAATTTGTTTTCCTGGTTGTCCTATAAGCATTTCTACCGCTAATTTGTCATATCCTACCGCCTTCTCATTTTTTTGTTTTTGTAATTTTTCTTCTAATTCAGCTATACTCATTCGTTCTTCTTCTCGTTCTTCTTCTTGTTCTCCTCTTGTTTGCTAATGTCGTATATATATGTCGTTGCTTTTATCCGTAGATCTTGAAAGTATTCTTTCCATCTGTTGGCAATTTATATTTCATCGGTTAGTAGCTCTCCTTCTTTATTGTGTATGTAATAATTTATATTTTGTGAGTTGTCTTTCCTTAGTGATTTCAGGACTCGATAGAATAGTTTCTGGTTTTCTCCACTATTGTGGTCCATCGTTCCACCAAATTTATCCCATATGTCTTTTTTGGAATCTCTAACAATACTTTTTTTCCTTTCTTTTTCATATTCATCGTAGTTTTTTATTGTTTGTTCTGAAAGATAGCGTGTCCATGCTTCTTTCTTCTTCTTAACTTGCTACTTTATTGCATCTGTCCACAATGATGTTTGTTTTTTATGTGTTCGTTTGTTTGTTCCACACATCTCTTTAGCTGAAGTAAGTATCGTATTCTTGAATATATTCCATATTTTTCAATGTTTTCTTCATTCTCTATTTTTATTTCTTATAGTCTTTTTGAAATTTGTCTTCCGTATTTCTTCGCAGTAACTGGTTCTCATAGTTTATATGATCTTATAATTTCTGGTTTTTTATTATTTACATTTTCTTTTTTAAATCAACTTTGTTATAGTTTTGCTATTTCATGTACGATATTACTACAAAGTGGTCACTCCCTATCTCTGCCCCCCTTCATACTATAGTATCTATTATGTCTCTCCTATTACTTTTCTCCTCTAGTACTTAGTCGATTATTGATTTTTCATTCCCACTTTTCACTTCTCTTGTGAACTTGTGAATATCTTTATGTTGCAAAAGTGTGTTGGTGATCAAAAGGTTGTGCATGACGCAAAAGTCTAACTTTCTCTTGCCATTGTTATTTCTGTAGTTCTCTCCATGGGCTCCATTTTGTTCTGCGTACATTCCGTCATTTTAACCTACTCTGCTATCGAAATCTCCTGGTATGTAAATTTCGCCTTTGGTTTCTTCAGTTATTCTAGTTAATTCTTCCTTCGTATCATCCTCGTTTGGTCCATATACAACTACTATTGTTTAATTTTCCTGTTTATTTCTAATCTCTATTGTTAATACTATTTCCGACCATCCTTTCCAGCTATATATCTCTTTATCTTATTTCTTGTGTATTATATGCAACCTACTACTCCTGCTGCTCTTTGATTTTCTTCCACACCACTGTATATCAATAAATGCTTGTGATCCATTTTTGAAACCCCTTGGCCTTTTTTCTTAGTCTCTGTAATAGCCAATATGTCCACACCAATTTTTTCAAATTCCTGTTCTAGTTAATTTTCTTTTCCTGTTAAGCTTCTAATGTTCCAAGTCGCTATTTTCCATATTGTATTTGTCTTATCGTTGCTTTGTTTATTCTTGTTTTTGTGATTATTATTGTTTTGTCCTTTATTTTTGTGACTTACTTTACTAATCATCTTACTGTTACTATCATTTATATTACTGTGACTTTCATAATTGATATTAGTATAACTTAAACCATTCTTACAACTTATCTTATGATCTACGTTTTTAATACTAGCACCTTCTTCTTGTTTCTTGTTGTCATATTCTTTGTCGACTAGTTTTTTGAAAACCTGTCTCTTCTTGTGTATTGTAATTTCTGAAGTTCCCCTTTTTGGTTATTCCAATGAAATGCTCTCCCATCTATGTAAGTTTCCTGATTCCTATCATCCTCACAGCTTTTCTGTTTCTCTCTTCCTCTTTATCTTTTATTCTTATTTTGAGTTGTATTTTTCTTTGTTCTTTCGACATATCATTGCGTTTAAATAAATTCTTTGGTTCTTCGCATTCTTTAGTTTACTTTTGTTTTCCATTATTTGTTTTTTTTTTGTTTTCTTCTCTCATTTCAACTGGATATACTCTGTTCGCCATTTTCTTTGTTCTTTTTATTTTTATTCCCATATCTAATTTTTATTTGATGAAATTCTCCACCTCATTTTTCAGTGTTTCTTCATCCTCATTGTTTAATTCCAATCCTTGTATTACGATATTCTTCTTTCTTCTCTCGTTGTCCAATGTTTCTATTGAGCTCTTCATTTGCTGTATTTCTTTCTTGAGTTCCAGGTTTTCTTTCTTGATTTCACTGTTTTCTTTTTTGATCTCTTTCATTTCTTCTCTGTGTGCTTGTTGTTCAGCTCTAATTTCTTTCAGGTCTTGAGTCATTTCTCTCATTAGGTCCATTATTGCTTTAAAAAGTAACTCAAACTTATCCTCATACTGTTTTTTCTCCTCTATTCGTGATTAAAGAGTTTTTGAAGTTCTTTAAACAAATTCTTCTAATTCCGGTATTTTTCTTCCGCTTTCCATCATCTGTAGTGTACCTATTCATCTTCACTATCCATATTTTTATGCTTCGCCTATGCGTTGTTTTCTGGCTTATACTTTTATATTATTATAATTTAATGACTTTGCTGTGTTAACACTAATCGGTTATTGTTTTTGTGATTTTGGTCACTTTCAATTTTGTATACTGAATTTCTTTATATTGTAAATACAATATTATACAAACATTATACAAATTCAAGAATAAAAATTATTGAATAAATAATACGAAACGGATTTGTATTATGTTTTTCATAATTTTTTTCTTCAATTTCCATTATGTTTTCAATAATTTTAATTGTTGAATTTCCATTATGTTTTTCATAATAATAATACACGAATTTCCATCATGAAAAACACAATAGAAATTACCGATTTAAAATTATGAAAAACATA
>CAJUYG010004360.1:0-17039 GCA_910591675.1 Galerucella calmariensis
TACATCGTTTGAAAGTTTATTAATTGTACTAACAAATTGTAAAAAGACTTATAGGGTGATTCATTTAAAAATTTTGAGATATTGCTTGATTCGCGTTTTGTTTCACCCTGTATTAAAGAAGTCACCGATGAAAAAAGTAATTAATACTGTCTATGACATTTGAACACAAAGACCTGTTGATTTATTTTAATTTACTGTTCTGCAGAGTGTTAAATAGGAGGTCTTTTTTGCTAATAATTGGCCATATCTTTGTAAAACACCCTTATAATATATTAGAGTGCTATATTTTTGTAACGCTCTCGGTGAGATCTTTTCGATTCTTGAACAAAATATAGTATGTTCCATTAAAAAAAATGTAAGTTTGTGCAGCTACGTGGTTTTGGAACACCCTGTAAAATCGAAAGTATTTTCAAAATGTGCTCTCAGTAACTGTATTAGCTCACACAAAACTATAAAGTTCTATCTATCACCACAACGATGTAATCCTCCGATGTCAGAAGATTGCCCCACCCTGTATAAACGTTAACAAAGTATACTATAAAGTATGTACTTAAAAGTGTAAAGAATATGCTTATATATTGCTTAATTATATCGAGGTCTTCTAATTATGTTCCAAGATCGCTTTTATCACAATATAATAGAACTAACTGGTAATATAAGCAAATTGGTATTCCAGAGTTGTCTAATAAACCAAAAGAGCTTTCCGTAAAACCGATATAAACCAGTAACATAACATTTTGCTAATTAAACGGTTACCAACATGTTACTTGGGTAGCGTTAAGCGTACCGCAGGCATGCGCAGTAACGACATGTGGCCAGATATGAAGGAAATTATATATATTTTTCGAGTTGTGTGTTATAATTCTGTTCTTTCCAATATATTATGTTGCGTCTAGTTTTCTCTCGTTACTTTTTGATTTATAAGCACATTTAAATATTTTTTTTAAAAAGGGGAAAAATCCAGGTTCAAAACGGGCTTCGAATCTAGGACCTCTTGGTTGTTAGCTCAGTATGCTACACACTTCTTTTTCTTTTAGTGATTTCGACAACAATTTAAGACTGAGAAAATAAAGTGCTGACGAATATACACAGTATTTTACAAAATTTGCAACAATTGAAACGGGTTAGGGGTCGTTCATAAAATACGTTCGCACACAAGGGGGGAGGAGGGGTCTTGGTGAGTGTGACAAGATGTGACAAGGGGGACCTGGGGTAAAAAGGCAACGTGACGTTCGCACATTATTTATAATTTTTATTGATTCGGTTCACAGCTGTATTGAATTTTTATGAATACTTCATGCCATTTTATGCGTTATGAAATGGTTTCCGTATACAACGAGCAATATTGCCGCTGATAATGTACGAGGAGCAAGTTTTACCAAGCTGCAGCCCCTAAACGATAAAAGCTACGGAAAAAAATTTCCAATAAAATTCATAGAAAATAGAAAAACTATATCTGCTGATCTTCACAATTGTTACTTAAGAAGACCCTTTGATATTGGAAAGCTCTTTAGATTTATCTATTCATTGACGACTTCATTACATTGTAGTTCTCTTAAGTGTCTTCTAATTTTTAATTCTTCGAGAAAATCTGTATTACTTCCAGTTCTGTGTTAGGTATTAATGAATATTTGGTATTGCAACGAATACTCAGGTGGAGAGCACCTCAGGTGTGGGTTATGGAGGGAAAACATTATCTTCGATAGCTCTAGAATGTTGTGGTATAATGGGCTGCGTATGGTACTTTTGACAAGTAGCAGAATCCCTCCAATATATTAATTGCGAGTGGGGCAAATTAAGTCGAAGGAATAACCATAAGGCAAATTAAACTCATTTTTATTAATGTTATTCACTTGATCCATGAAGATGAAGTTACATAGATGTAGATATAAAATATTGTGTAAGTAAAGAATTTTTGGCAACCTTGTAAGAAAGTCCCTAAGGTGCCAGAGAACAATTCTTGATAAACGTTAATTGGATAAGTAACAAAGGTTCACTTTTATTCACCTCACCATATCACTGACTTCACACACAAACATATAACACAATAATAAATTAATTAAGATAATGTATTAGTAACATTTTTCATAAGAAATAAGAAACCTTTTAGTAGGTTCTGTAACTAGACATGTGTATCTTTAGAAAGCTCTAATTGGAGAGCGTATGAAACAAAAGTTGAAGTCAACAAGTCGCGAAAGCATTTGAGAAAGCACAGGCGCAGGGCCTTTCTGATTTTTGAGTGGCTTCGGCTAGAGTCAGGGACGGTATAAAGGGGTTGCCGGCGAAGGCTAACATGATGTTTAAGTGATTTAAACTTCGTGGTAATTTTCCTTTATTTGAGATTAATTAAAGTTGATGAAGGTGAGTGGGCGCCACCTGGAATATTATTAGTATGAATTTACTCACATCAGCTTGATAATCGATAAAACTCAGAATTTTGGAAGTTGATAAATGTGAAGAACGTTATTGAGTTTACAATATATTAAGATATAACAGGAAAAAACGAATATATAAATACAAATAAAATACAAAAATTGCAAAACAATATTTAGTACAGTACCTAACTAAGCACCTGAAGATATCGAAAGCTCCTGAAAAGTCGCTGAACACTTCACTTTGGGCTCAATTTTTAGATAATGGCAGGTGCTTTTTAACGAGGAAGTTTTCACTTTAAAAAAGCACCCAAGTCTATCAAAACTGAAGGTTAAGGTGTAAATTTGTAATAATCGCTGTATTAGGAAGTTTTCACTTCAAAAAAGCGCCCAAGTCGATCAAATCTGAAGGTGAAAGTTTTTAATAATCGCTGTATTGGGAAGTTTTCACTTCAAAAAAGCACCCAAGTCCATCAAAACTAAAGGTTAAGGTGAAAATTTGTTATAATCGCTGTATTGGCGGAAGTTTTCACTTCAAAAAAGCGCCCAAGTCGATCGAAACTGGAGGTGAAGGTTTTTTAATAATCGTTGTATTGGGAAGTTTTCACTTCAAGAAAGCGCCAAAGCCAATCAAAACTGAAGGTGCAGGTTTTTTTTAATAAACGCAGTATTGGGAACGCGTGAGGCGTTCAAAGGTTCCTCAAAGTACCCTGTTTTTTTATGTGAAAGGTGGCAAACTTGTGAGCACACCGATGATGATGCTCCAGCTCGATTATTCAATCTCCACTTGCGAGGTAACAATTACAAAACCGTCCATTACGAATTCTCAATGGTTTTTGATGGCTCGACATGCATCGCAAGGGAGATCGCCGCAAACTATAGATTTTTACGTTAAAAAGACGATATTGTCATTTTTAGTTATTGAGTTTGAGATTGAGTTTACGGAAGGGAGGAAAAATGGCCCCCTAAACCATGGAAAACAGGTTTCTCGCTAATATCTGGCTAAATATGCGAATTGAAGAGTTTTTTTTAAGATGAAAATAAAGATCGTCCTATTATCTATAAAAATGGTTACAATCATTTTTTTCGAAAATTCGATAGTTACCGAGATCGAGAGAATATGTTCATATTTTTTAAAACAATGGTCTTTTATCCTAATTTTTTTTATAATGGAACCTCAGGAGGTCTTGAATGATCTTAGAAATTTTTTTCAATATCTTTCTAGCGTTTTGATAACTAATTGATTTGTTTATTTATTTATTTAAAAAAAAAGTCCGGTTTTCACCAATGTGATCAGTTTTTCCCTATTTCTGGCAAATGATTGGATTTTATTAAAAGCAATATATAGGATGAAAAGCAATATATAGGATGATAAATTTTTAAATCGCGCTTGTTCCACAGATTGTCCAGAACTCCGAAGACGGCTGAAAAATGTTAATAATAAAATCAATTTTCCATCAAAACGCAAGAAAGACATTGAAAAAGAATTTTGGTGATCATTCAAGACCTCCTAAGGTTCCATTATATGAAAAATTAGGATGAAAGACTATTTTTTAAAGAAAATATGAACAAATTAATAAAGTAGTCTCAAAATATTGTGGAAAAAAACGTTGACCTCTTTTTTGAATATTTTTGACATGTACGAACGAACTGTAAGTCACATGGAATGATAGCTACGGGTCTTCCCATTGAAATAAACTTTGAATCATCGGGAAATGTCAATTTTTTGCCGAGTTATGGAACAATTCTTCCGTCCGCTTCCAAGTTAATGCATAGAACGTATGTGAACTTAGCGTCTCATATCGCAGCGTCTCATAATTTGAAAAGAGTTCTTACAGCGTCCAACATAGTTCTAGAGTTCCTGATACATTATTAAAATAATTCTGTTGAATTAAGTACCGAAAACGGCTTTCAAAAAAATGAGACGCTGACGACCGGAAGTTAGCGTCCCAAAGTATAAAATCAAAAACATCGAGCAGAAACGGTTATTCAAAGTATAGTTCTAGAGTTCTTGTTTATTTATATCGATACATTCTTAGAATTCAAAATCGGACATCTGTCAGACGGTTTTTATAGATTAAAAATCATGCTAGTTTGATGCTGTCGTACGAGAGCGGATTCTAGCTTCTGTGAGGATTAAAAATAATCATTAATGTCCCAATACACGATTCCCTAGAAAGTTCTAATCGTTAACGCTCTGCAGAATATTTTTAATTATTATTATTCATGAAAAACCATCTCAATAGTGGGACGCTGTCCTTCTAGACCGAGTTCTCCCTTTTCGTATCGAATCAGAATAATACTGGCTATCCAAAATACGATTCCCTAAAGAGTTCTGATCGTTAACGCCCCGCAAAATATTTTTAATTATTATTATTCATGAAAAACCATCACAATAGTGGGACGCTGTCCTTCTAGACCTTCTATACTTTGGGACGCTAACTTCCGGTCGTCAGCGTCTCATTTTATTGAAAGCCGTTTTTGGTACTTAATTCAACAGAGCTATTAATATAATGTATCAGGAACTCTAGAACTATGTTGGACGCTGTAAGAACTCTTCAAATTATGAGACGCTGCGATATGAGGCGCTAAGTTCACACACGTATGCATAGACAGCAGAAATCCTACAGGCAGAACAGCAGCTGAAATTAGGAGACTTTTAGGTCTCATTATCTCGATAACTATAAAATTTTCGGAGAAAATGATGGGGACCATTTCTGTAGATAATAAGACGATCTCCATTTTTTATGGAAAGAAAAATTCTCTAATTCGTATATTGAGCCAGATATTAGCAAGAAACCCGTTTTCCAGAGTGGCCCCCATTTCCCCCTCCCTTCCGTAAACTCAAAGTTTTTTCTCGTTTGGAAACACCTGCCGTGACCTACAAATTGAGTACAGTAACTCCGTACATTTTTGTCAGCGCATAACTTCTTAATTAGTCATAACATCGAGAAGCTAAACATAAGGAATCATAAGAAACGTAATAAAAAATATTCAACCATAAATATTGAAAGACTCTTTTTCAAATCTTCAACTATGCTTGCATAAATGTATTGACATGTATGGTGGGCATATTCTACAACTTTTGTATTAAAGAATTTATGTAGGTTAATTGTGCACATACCTACATATAATTTTGTACTTTTTTTTGTATTTTGTTTTCAACAACAATAACTTAATCCATATAATGATGTCCAAAAAAAAGTTTTCTTCTGGAGTCTAGGGAAAAAGTACTTAGTTGGCAACAGCGTGAGAAAAATTTCCAATTCCTGAAGCCGTTTAGCTTCTCGATGTTATGACTAATTAAGAAGTTATGCGCTGACAAAAATGTACGGAATTACTGTAGTCAACGAATTGCAGTCTATCTTTTAAAGATAATCTGCTCCTTAAGAACACCTTAAATTGCTATAAAACCATATATTTTGGAAAAATAGAAGCTTCAGCCCATCCGACGGTACAAAAACATACAGGGTGCTTCATTTAAAATGTCTAAGTTGATGATCTCCAAAAAAACCAAGTTTTTTCCTGTAGTCTAAGGAAAAAATACAAAATTGGCAACAGCGTGAAAAAAAATTTCTTTATTCCTGAAGTCAAATCCGCCTCTCGATATCTTAATCGGTTTCCAAGTTATATGGGCTCATAAAATGTGTCGGAATTCGAATGATGATATTATTATGAATATATTTCACATAGTAGCAGTCCAAGCGAAAAATTCAATTTGTTTGAATAGTACCTACCTAGGACGCTTACTTATTGTTATAAAATTGCCTTTTCGGTTCCGGTTAGTTATTATGTTATTAAATATATTCTAGAATATATTTTTTCATTTACCTTGATAAGTGATTTCTGGAACTAGAACATCAGTTTTGAAAAGTTTATGGGACAATGTAAACTCAACTAACTGTTCATCATTCTCCTTAATCGTCCCTTCCAACTGACATTTGCGACTTAAGCTATCTAATTCACTATCTGTTTTACCGAAAATCGGTGGACCTGGGGAACGACCGGGAGCCGGATCACCATTCCCGCCGTACCCCGCGGGATTTAACGAAAAACTATAAACGTAATCCAAAAAACAAACACCAATAAATAACATAAATATAGAGCTATTCATTATCACAGTTTTTCGGACTTAAACGACTAAATTAAGCACTTTAGCTGCATTTCACATATAAATTCAATAAAAGAAAGAATAATTAAGCATTAGCACGATCTAAATCAGTCGTGAAGACGCACCAATCGACTGAAACATATCAAACATGCTCGTCGAATTGGACACCGTAAAGGGAACGGGATGAAGCGATGAGGATAACAAACGCACACGAACTGAGGGCTGGAATACTTAAAACCTGAAACCTAGCAAACACGCTGGAGCCGCATGTCTCGCGCGCGTAAAAGCCCCAATCGATTTCTTTGCTATATGGAACGTAAAAATTGTGAAATAACTTGGAATCACCTCTATTGAAAAAAAAGGTATTGTAACTTTTGAAAGCTCTATAATACGAGGTTCGAGAGGAAAGTAGCTAAATTTTGAAGCGAAATTAATTACCTAGAGGGTTAGGAGTAGATATATTAAGTTGATAAACTACTTATTTTACATTTGAATAACTTTTTATTTGAAAATTCCTCATACTGCAGTCAGTTGAAACCTTGACTATTTGATTGTAACATTAATCTAATGTTGAGTAACTTTAATTGAAATATGGAAAAATTAACTATAAATGCCATTTTGCAATAGAAGTAGAGTTACAGTAATTTTGAATATAGGTACCGCCAAAAGCTGTGAAATAACAGGAATCTGCTTTTTCCACCGTTAGCGGAAGATCACAATTATCTCAAATTTGCTAGAACTACCGACGGGACTTCCAAGGTGGCGTTATATCCATAGAAACATGTATGTAAGTGTGTGTGATTTTTGGGGTGACATTCACTGAGACCTAAAAGATCTATTGTGCTCCCTAACTTCTACTCAGTTTATGGGGAGAGTCTCAGAAACTAGTAGTGCCTTTAGTCCTATTTCCCGAAGGAATTTTAGGATGTCTGCAGGCTTCAACTTAGGCAAATGTTCCTCTTCTATCCAGTAATCTCCCAGGTGCTGTGTTCTAGGATTCTGAAGTGCTGTGCAGTTGGAAAGTATGTGGATGGAGGTTTCTTCTTCCATTCCACAAAATCTGCATTTTTCTTCCTCCACTATTTTGAGCTTTTTCAGGTGCCCATTCAGGCGACAATGTCCCGTTAGGATCCCTGTTAAAACTCTTAGCGCAGTTTTACTTTGACTTATGCATTTTTTTGATCTCAACAGGTTGTAGTCACCCAGAAGAGGCTTTGATTGTATAAGCCCTACTAGATCTTTCCAATGGTCAGATCTTCTCTTTTTCTCGGCTTTACTTATTTCTTCCAATATTACATTGGGGCTGATTCCGCAAAAGGGTTCGGGCCCCCAGAAAGGTATTTCAGTCCCCCTCTTTGCTAGTTCATCTGCTATTTCATTTCCTTCTATTCCAGTGTGTCCTGGAATCCATAGTAAGGTGACTATGTTGTTCTCGCCTAGTTCATTGAGTTTGTCTAGGCATTCCCACACCATTTTGGAACTGATTACACAAGAGCTCAGTGCCTTAATGGCTGCTTGACTATCCGACATAATGATAATCCTTTGTCTTCTGTATCCTTTATCAATATTGAACTGGGCGCACTTTCTTATGGCGTTGACTTCCGCTTGAAAGATACTTGGGGTTTTTCCCAAGCTTTCAGAGTGTTTGGTTTCTGGCCCGAACACTCCTATCCCAGTTCCTTCTATTGCTTTTGAGCCGTCTGTGTACCATCGAATGGCATTCTTTCCAAGTCTGGTAATGGTATTTGGATCCCATTCCTTCTTGTTGCTCATTTCCGTAACGAATTTCTTTGAAAAGTTATATTTTTTCATCATACCGTCTTGTGGCATGTCCCAGGTTGTCTGATTTCTAAGAAGTGAGGAGGTGTTTTTTTTAATGATTTCCTCTCTACTTAGTCTGTATCTTGTTCTTTCTGCAACACTTTCCACCACCATATGTAAAGGGGTGAGGTTGAGAATCACTTCCATGGCTGCTGTTGGGCATGTTCTCATTGCTTCTGTAATGCATATACAGGCTAGTCTTTGAATTTTGGAGAGGTTTTCTCCCGTCGTCAATAGGCTAGTTCTACTTTACCAGGCAATGGCTCCATAAGTGATGATTGGTCTCACTATGGCAGTGTACATCCAGCTTAGGATTTTTGGGTTACAGCCCGTTTGCTCCTGCCAGATTTCTGCACACCATTATAGCCATTTTTGCCTTGTATGTAATCTCCTTTTCGTGTTTGTTCCACAGGAGTTTACTGTCTAAAGTTAAACCTAGATACTTGACTTCTTGTCTCCATTCAATCTCGTTCCCATAAAGTTTTATGGTTTTGAGGTTCAGTTTTCTTTTCTTAGTGATGGCTATCAGGATGGTTTTAGTGGGGTTGATGCTAAGTCCCACTTGCCTACACCAGCTATTTGTATAGTTCAGACCCTTTTGTACAATATCGCAAAGGGTGTTTTCGAATTTCCCCCTGGCTGTTATGGCAATATCGTCGGTATATCCTTGGCAGGATATTCCGAGATCCGTCAAACCACACAGGAGTTCGTCAACCGTCAGACTCCACATTAATGGGAATGCTACTCCTCCCTGTGAGCATCCTCTGGTAGTGCAGATGGAGACAATGTCTTTGCTCGTCCTCGTCTTTGCTATTCTTGTGGTGAGCAGTTCCGACATCCATTTGGATGTTGTGCTGTCTACACCTCTTCTGTTCAATGCTCTTCTGACTGCCTCATGTGGAGTATTGTCAAAAGCTCCTTCTATGTCCAAAAATGCACATACTACAGTTCCTTGGTTGTCTAGAGCACCTCGGATATCCTCCGTCAGTTGAACCAGTGCAGTCTCCGTAGATCTGCCTGCCCGGTAAGCATGCTGACATGGGTGGAGAGGTAGTCTCTCTAGGATTTCCGTTCTAATATGGTTATCAATAGCCTTTTCCATCGTTTTGAGTACAAACGATGTTAGACTAATTGGTCTAAAGGATTTGGGGTTTGTTGTGTCCCTTTTTCCAGTTTTTGGAATGAAGGTTACTATTGCCCTTCTCCATGCTTCAGGTATATAACCCAGTTCTAAGCTGCTTCGACTAATTCTAACCAGATGCGGTAGAATTTCGTCTTGTCCTTTCTGGAGCAATTCTGGGAAAATTTCATCTGCTCCTGGTGCCTTGAAAGGTGAAAAGGTATTCATGGCCCATTTCAACTTATCGTTACTATAAATGTGTTTGGCCATTGTAATACTTTCTCTTGAAGGCCTATTGTGACCTTCGAGAGGATTATCTCCCCTATTTGGGGTACTCCCTGGAAAATGAGTTTCTAGTAAGAGTCGAACTCTTTCCTCCTCATTTTTGGTATATTCACCATCTGGCTTCCTCAAAGCCATATCTGTGTTGACCCTACTTTTCGCCATAGAAATAGAGGACGCCATGGGTCAGTAGTATGTTATTTGCGTTTTTTCTGCAACTGAGGCTAATCATACCGACCACCGACGCTGGAAGTACTCTACTCAAAACCGGAAATGTCAACCCACCAGTGTCCCAGCGTATGGTGAAGTTCTTTATCAAGCCCAACAGCCATGGACTCAGGACTTCGGGTTTACGTCTCCTCCGAAAAATTGGTCACCCATCCGACTACTAAACGCGCTCGACACTGCTTCACTGTAATTATCGCATTAGAGGCGTTTCACTACAGTGCTGGGTCGACGCTCAAAGAACACTATTATAAATAAATAATGAAATCTATATGTGTGCACAAAACTATATTTGGGGTCAAGGCTCAAAAATATTTGTTTTTTTGTATTTTTCCTGTGAACGACAAATGTTATCGCAAACATTGGTTGAATCAAAACTGTTTTTCACTTAAATTGTCTTCATACTATTTTCTTATGTATCAACATTTTTAAGATATTACCATTTGAAATCTGGAAAATACGCAGGCTCATGTCTAAAGGGCATGTCCACGACAATACCCCGATGGCAAAACAATAAACAATAGACACGATGAAAAATTATCAAATAACAAACAACTATTAACCTTTATTATATATTTTTTAGTATGCAAGCTCAACAATTGAAATAACTTTAAAAGTACACTGAAGCAAAACCAACTAAACTCAAACACGATCTATCATTATAAATCAGCATAACCTCACTATTAAGTACCACGTTCTGGTACCACCAGGCTGTTGTCAAAATAGTTTGTGACATCACGTGGACATGCCCTATGGGGAACACGGGTATTTTTTTCAATTTGCACTTTTGAAGTGAACATAGGTATTCATGCATATTCTCAGAAAATTTGAATTCCATCCGATAAATATATTTGGATATTAGTGGACTGCAGCTCATCATCATGTCGACAAAGATGATGCAGAGCGTGTGATTATTTCCGACGCGTCCGACGCGAGAGTGCATGGGTAAGAATTTCTCGACACCAGCTGAAAGCTACCTATACATCGTTCCTCTTATAGTACAGAAAGAGATGATATAGTTGAAATAATACCCTTCTTGGTGTGCGTCACCGATTGTTAATCTCCTTCTAACACATCACGGAGGAAGAAATGGAAAAAAAGGCAGGTCTGTGATTAATCCTAATCAAAATATCACAATAATGAACCGTTTAAATGTATTACAAACGTTAACCCTAATCTTTGACTTACAAAAATTTGATTGGTTGATGTTTAGATTACGCTCAAACTCAACCTATCAATCGAGAGTTTAAAATACTATGAAGGCGTTACTTTCGTAGCGGCAATAAGTCTTACGTCTTTTTCTACTGTCTCACTGACAGTTCTTGACAGGTCTTGACAGGTCTGTACTTTGTTGTTTACGGTTAATTATTATTTATGAAAAGTGAATATTAATCTTATTGTTTCATTTATATGAATAATACAAAAATATGTTTGAATACACGGAAAAACATCAGTATTTTGAAAGTTCTCAAGTATTTTCAGTTAGAAAAAGGAGCTGGTAATTATTAATTGCATATCCTTTTCGAATTTGGCTAAATACAATCCTGATGATCTTATTTATCAAATTTAAGGTTAGCTATGTGTCAAAATAGCAAAGAAAATAAACGACATGCCGAAAACCCGGATATACGTCACAATTGATGACGCACACCAAGAAGGGTATTATTTCAACCATACTATGTAAATTGAAGAAAAAAAATGTCAACTATGTGTTCTCAAGTTTTTACACAACCTCTTTAGAAATATTCTCCAGGTATTAAGCGAAGAAATGGAATAAAAAAACTATTACTATTTTTTTTTCAACAATTTGGATCCAATTTTTTTCCAAATAGACGCCATTTTGCCGAAAATCAAAATTTTCATCATTCCATCGTTCAATACATGCATTAATCTATTCTTTGAAAAAGTCCACCAAATTTTTGGATTTTAGATAAACCAAACTGCTGAAATGGAGCCTTTTTTGGAGGTCCTTGGGGATATCATCCTCACAAGCAGCGCACTTTTATATTGTTACATGATCGAGGCGCTATTATGTCCTTGAAGGTTGGCTTCATTTGAATAACCATCACAAGTAATAAATAAAAACTGTTCCTATGGGAAGATAATAAAAAGACGCCTCTTTCAGTCTCACAACTGCTTATATATAATAAGCCCTTACATTTCTGTAAGAATGATTAGCGCTCCATCTTGGAGCTCTTGGATTCCTTCATTGCAGTCTGTTATCAGAGATCTCTTTTTATTCACAGTTTTTTGTGTTTTTTCACCTTGTCTACAATTTCATTCAACTTCTTCCTAACCTGGCGCATTTTATTCCAGTTTCTAATATCAACAGCTTTAATGTATTCGATTATTTGACTCCTCCATTTTTCTTTTGACCTTTCCCTTGGTCTTGTTGTTTGTGGGGTCCATGCAGTGATATTTATCATTAGCTCCTCTCGTTGTCTGCGGTGTTGTCCTCACCAACGTAGTCTTTCGGCTTCAACTACATCAACGATATCTTCTCCTCGAATATTTTCAATCTCATTATTGTATAGGCTCCTGTTCTAATCGTTATCTATTCTTTCGGGAACGTAAATTTATGGTATAATTTTCCTTTCGAATATTTTTCTCGAGGTCTTTCTATGTCCTTGGCTGTTAGACACATAGCTTCCGCTGCATATGTTATAACAATTGGACGTATTGCTGCTTTACATACTTTCAGCCTTGTATTTCCACTCAAATTTCCACCTTTCAGTATTTTTTTGTACTTCCAAAACATCATATTGCCCATGAGTAGCCGCTGGGCTATTTTCTCGCTTCCATTGTTATTGCTGGTAATAATTAGCTCCAGGTATTTAAAGAATGACAGTTTTTCGAAACAATTTTCCCCTATTTTTTTCTTTTTCAAGTTTGAGGTCTCTCTTCTTAAGCATACGAGGCAACTGCTTGAAACCCCCTAATAAATCAAGTGAATCCATCCATTTTTGAGGATTAATTCATTCTGTACAACTTTTGTTTGAATTTTCCTATCCAATGACCATACTTTTTGAGATAAAAATAATAATCTAAGATCAAATCAAGCTTCAACTGTGCTAACTGTTGTGAAACTATATTTTCTCTTCATTACATATTTCTTACACTAAATCCAGTAAATTCGGCTTCAAAAAATATTCTATGGGAATTTGAAAAAATATGCCATAAATGTAAATAAAAATTCAGGACAAGGCTGAGTAGTATAAGAATATCAATAAAACCATGTCTTGTGCGGCCCTGGAGGTGATACCAAACCTACCACCACTGCATATCTTCATTCAGGGAAATGCAAGATCTGTTAGTCACAAGTTATTACAGGGACCTTCTCCGATAAGTCAAGGAAATGGTAATGCCTACAAAAAGCTATATGAAGAGATAAAGGCAGATCCAATACTGAGAATGCTAATGGATCAGGCTGCAATATAGTTTTAAAAACCAATATACAATTTATATTCCAACAGGGCCTCCTACAACAGCGAATCTCAACTGGTACACTGATGGCTCTAAGACAGACTCTGGAGTAGGAGCAGGAATATATGGGGTACAAGAGAAGATCACGATCTCTCTTAGCCTAGGAAAACATGCTACTGTCTTTCAGGCAGGGTTAATGGCGATGCAATGCTGTGCAGAAGAGTTGATGAGACTGGAGGTGGATAGCCAAAGAATCGTCATCTCCTCCGACAGCCAAGCAGCACTAAAGGCAATACGCTCATATAGGATAGCATCAAATCTGGTGTGGGAGTGTTGCTCTCAACCCTCAACCGACTAGGTAGTAATACTAGAGTGACCCTAGCCTGAGTACTCGGTCACCAAGAAATAAAAGGCAATGAAAAGGCCGATGAATTAACCAAGCTGGGAGCAACGGAGGTCATAATAGGGCCAGAACCTTCCTGTCGAATTGTTGAATGCCCAAGTGAGGAAAGCATCCACAAATGAATAAACAACCAGGCGTTGCGCTGGTGGTATGAAACCCTAGGATAAAGGTACGCTAAATTACTCCTTAAAGGCCCTTCGGCCAGACTGTCACACGACCTACTATGTCAAAGTCGAGAAACGACGAGGATGATGGTGGGTATGCTGGACGGACAAAGGAAGAACACGAAACAGTGGAGCACATACTCTGCGAGTGCGAAGGCCTATAGCAAGGGTGCGGTTTCACTTACTCGGAGAAGAAAAGCCGAGGGCAGAGAGCTACGCAAGGGGGCACTAAGTCTAATAAAAAAAATAAAGCTGGATATTGAGTTTCAAATACAGAAAGGACCACAATAGATCTACAAAGGTCGCAGTGGAATAGGACAAAGAGCCACTCCCATTCTAATCTAATCTGAGACACACCGTGGAATCATCTTTTTCATTTCAAATATATTATTCACTCGGTTCCCATACATGAGTTAAATACAATAACATGAAATTTTGGATTTTGACCCACATGGTGACATTTAATTCATGAAAGTGTAAACGAGACCTTCACCAGAAGTCAACTTTATGGTAACTTAAATGTCTACTTTGACCGGCTGATAATTGAAACTTATCCTATATTATTCCCTACAAAAAAATCCTGATTATTGAACTGGTTTATCGTTAAATCTAAGACATCTTCCTCATCATCGCTCTCGATTGAACAGCAGTTGATACATGCGAAAACTAAGTCACGAGTTAAAACAGAATCCACGATTATTGTGTGGTCGGGACATTTATTCCATTCCATAACTTTTTGCATTGGAAAAACGGCGTTGCCTTCCAATCCCAAGCTTTCAAAATAATTATTGTAAAGGATGGATTTCACTGGATGTGGAGAGCACGACAAGCAGAAGTTGGACAAATGTATCACATTGCATCTACAACAAATAAGACAAGGTTATGTTTATGAACTTTTGAACGTTAACAGCTCTAAGTTCGAGAACATCGCACTAGTATGAAATTCACTTATTTTTGTGTCCGAGAACTCGTAAGCGTCTTCTTGTTGTGTACTCCCCCACAGTCCGAGAACTCCTTAGAGCGACTCTCAAATTACACCAGTCCCGACTCGCTTAGAAATCGCACCTGTCAGTTTGGTTTGAATATTTTGTGGTTAGAATTTAGATTAATATGTATGACTATGACATAAAGCCAAATTGAACCAAAACTGGGACCTATACAGGAGTAAGCTCACTCTATATAATAAGGAGATCCGAAACGCCAAAAGGGACTCATGGAGAAGATTCTGTGAGGAGGTTCTAGAGACCACAGAATGCTCCAGAATCCACAAAGTTCTGGCCAAGGAGGGCTCCAATGACAAGGTGAATCTCCTCAAGAAAATTGACGGAAACTATGCAGAAACGGCACAGGAAAGCTTGGAGCTGCTGACAAAAGCACACTTTCCAGGAGCTACCATTAATCTAAGTCGGCAGGAGGTAGTCAGGAATCCCCAAGAGGCAGGTAGACCCAGTAGGGAAGACTGGCAACATGCCACTGCCATTACAAGACCAGATAAAATAAGGTGGGCCATAGACGAATTCCAGCCTTTCAAATCACCGAGGGAGGATGGAATCTATCCGGTTCTACTACAGAAGAGTAAAGAGGTATTAGTGCCCCAACTAAGTAAGATCTTCAAGGCCAGCTTAGCCTTTAAACATACTCCGGTAATATGGAGGAAGGTGAAGGTTATCTACCTTCCGAAGGCAGGTAGAATTTCTGGCCAAACGCCCCAGTCATATAGACCAATTAGCCTAACGTCCTTTCTGCTTAAGACTTTGGAAAAGCTAGTGGATAGGTACTTAAAGGACAACGCTCTGAAAGCTCGCCCTCTAAGCGAGAGTCAGTATGCGTATCAACAGGGTAGGTCAACAGACTTGGCTCTGGACGATCTAAACAGGCTACTGTCCAAGTCGATCTACGACAAGGAAATATCAGTAGCTACTTTTCTGGATATAGAGGGAGCATTCAATAACGCCTCTCCATTATCTATAACAAGGTGTATGGAAAGAAGAAGGGTCGAACCCATCATCTGCGGGTGGCTTGCAGCTAATCTAGGGAATAGGATAATCACATCCACCCTGGGGGAAGCAACCATCATAGCAGGGGTGGAAAGGGGTTGTCCTCAAGGAGGCGTCTTATCGCCCCTTTTGTGGCGCTTCTAGTAAGGCTTTCATTGCCTGGGGTACGCGGACGATATTGCTATCGTGATAAGAGGACGGTTTCCAGACACAATATCAGAGCGCACCCAAAGGGCGCTTGATATAGTGAGTGGCTGGTGTAGGGAGGAAGAACTGGCAGTGAACCCCCACAAAACTACACTGGTACCGTTAACAAAAAAGAGAAAATTGCAAGGTCTACAAAAGCCGCAAATTAACGGAGTGGAAATTCCATTTGCGAAAGAAGTTAAATACCTAGAGGTTATATTTGACCAAAAGCTCACATGGAACTCCCACATTGAAAAAACCACACACAAGGCCAGAATCGCCCTTGGAAGGTGCAGGCAAATGTGTGGGAAAAATTGGGGTTTAAATCCCAACATGACCAAATGGTTATACACACAGGTTGTGAGGCCAATGGATCAGTTGTCTGGTGGCCCAGGACACTGCAGATTGGAGCGCAGAGGCAGCTAAGTGGTATTCAAAGGCAGGCCTGCCTAAGTATCTCGGGGGGCATGAAAACGACTCCGACCGCGGCCCTGGAGGTAATAGTAAACCTACCACCACTACATATCCTCATACAAGGAAATGCAAGATCTGTTAGTAAAAGATTATTACAGGGACCTTCTCCGATAAGCCAAGAACACGGTAAGGTCTACAAAGAGCTATATGAAGAAATAAAGGCAGATCCAATACTGGGAATGTCAACGGATCAGATTGCCCCACAATATAGCTTTAAAAACGACTATACAGTTTACATTCCAGAGAGAAAGGACTGGGAAGCAGGGCCTCCTATAACAGCGAATCTCAACTGGTACACTGATGGCTCGAAAACAGACTCCGGAGTAGGAGCTGGAATATATGGGGTACAAGAGAAGATCACGATCTCTCTAAGCCTAGGGAAACATGCTACTGTCTTTCAGGCAGAGGTACTGGCGGTGCAATGCTGTGCAGAAGAGTTGATGAGACAGACAGGAGGTGGA